>JACDJE010000152.1:415869-512239 GCA_016647715.1 Pavo muticus
CGCCGCCATCTGCTGGCCCGCGCCGAAACGCCGCGCGGCGGGGATCGCTCGGAGCGGGGCGGCGCGGCACCGGGACGCGGCGGGTCGTACTGCGGGTCGCCGTCCGGCGTACAGCGGGTTGCCGCGTGTCGTACAGCGGGTCATACAGGGGATCACACGCTGAGTTGTACAGCGGGTCACACACCGGGTCAGTGGCTGGGACGCACACCGGGACACACACGCAGTCCCCACAGTGGGCCACGCGCTGTGCTGTACAGCAGGTCACACACCATGATACAGACTGTATTATGTGCCAAGTCACACATCATGTTGCACATCGCGTTATAAATTGGGT
This sequence comes from Pavo muticus, assembly GCA_016647715.1. Taxonomy (NCBI): domain Eukaryota; kingdom Metazoa; phylum Chordata; class Aves; order Galliformes; family Phasianidae; genus Pavo; species Pavo muticus. The sequence continues at coordinate 416,204 of JACDJE010000152.1, forward strand.
TACAGACCGGGGGACACACCGTCACACACCAGGTCACACCCCGGGTCACGCATCAGACCACACAGATTTGCACTGTTGATACCTCACCTGGGGCAGTGCATCCAGATGTGGAGTGCTCAGTACAGAAGGGGACATGGTTTCAAACTAAAAGAGGAGAGATTTAGACTGGATATAAGGGGAAAAAAAATACTATAATGGTGGTGAGGCGCTGGCACAGGTTGCCAAGGGAGGTGGTGGATGCCCCATCCCTGGAGACACTCAAGGTCAGGCTGGACGGGGCTCTGAGCAACGTGATGGAGCTGTAGGTGTCCCTGTTCGTTGCAGGAGAGTTGGACTAGATGACCTTTAAGCGTCCCTTCCAAATCAAACGATTCCGAGTCTATGATTCTGTGTCACCCACCACACTGCACACCAGGCTACACATCAGGTCAGAGGCAGGGGCATACATGGGGCTGCACACCAGGCCACAGCCATGTTGCCCAGACCCTGTATTCCAGCTGCAAACGTGCAGGCATCATCAGCCCACACCATGTCACAGGGCCACGTGTGAACACTCCCACTGGGCAGGACTGCAGCACTTTCAGCCATCCCTGTGCTCCCTCAGCTACTTGCATGTCACTGTGGGCCGCCTGGCAAGCAGGCACGCCCAGCCAGCACAGGGCTTGGCTGCGAGTCCTGAGAGGGTGCAGCAGGAGAGTCAGGAGGGAGCTGTGTTAGGAGCCAGAAAAAAAAACAACACATTATCTGCTGTTGTACCCATACCATTTACAGGCCTGGAATGCCTACCATTATGTCATCAACCCAAGCACAGCCCAACAGCAGCTCTCCCCTCCTTCTTCCGCCACTGATGCTGAATGAACACAAACTGTCAGCACCTGAGGGACCTCAGCAGCAGCTCTGGTGTCCCTGGCCTGGATGCCCTGCCATCAGGATGCAGGGCAGGCAGCATCACCTGGCCCCACCAGAAGCTGCCACTGGGGCTCCTTAGGGGGCTGCACGTTAAACTCATTTCTGAAATATTTTATGTCTTGTATACAAAGCAAGTAGATCCTTCATATATATATGTGTGTGTGTGTTTCTTGATTTCTGGAGACAATATTGAAAGCTTAAAGGGCCTGTGTAGCTGTACGAAGCTACCTAAAGGAATGTAAACACAAGTGTGAGGTGAGAATGATCCTGGCATGCAGTTAGATTCCTCACAGTATGTTACCTCCCCAAAGCACTACTCTTGCAGTGAAACACCTGGCTCCAGTGGGCAGAAAGGGAGTTTTCCAGACACAACCCCTTGACTTGCAAATTGGTATCAGCGAGAGGTGGTGATAAAATGCTCATTTGAGTCGTAAGTGTTCAGATATCTTCTTCAGGGGTGCAGAAGTTAGGAAGTGACTCAACAGCTCACAGAGTAAAAAGCCATTCCTGCCGGGATACCATCTGCACATGGAGCATGGCACCTTCCATCTTTTGCACCTCTGCACAAAGGGAATAAGGGAAAAATGCAATGCTGAGTTCTTCAGAAAACCTTGACTAACCACAGTCATATCAACCGATACGAAGGGTGAGCTGTACATTACTAGGAAGTGAGCAGTTTGGGTTTGGCATCATCTCCCACGAAACCATGAAGATTACTCAACTTTTGTATAATAATCTAAAAATGCTCAGAATAGAAGGAAATCCCTACAGAGTTAAACTGGCATACTACAACTAATACTTCATCAGACAGTCAGACAGTCCTATGCTTATCAATTTTGCATTCACACCACTGTGTTCAACAGGTGGGGAGCAGCAGAGATGATAACATCCAGGTTCCCAAGGGTTGAGTTCCTTACACCTGTCAATTACTGACATTTCCTACAATGAAACTGAAAAACGAAACCAAAGCAATCAGTAAGTGTAGAACTAATGAAACTCAGGTTCTTACAGCCTTGCATCCTATGGATGCAAGGTCTGCTTGAATATTTTCCCACTGTCGGAATGTCTTTCCCATATATCTCAGTAGACCCAACAAATCCACTTGTCTGTCACCAGATTGTGCAATCACAACACTTCCTATTTATTTCTGTGACCTCCTCATTTGCCAGTTTAGCTGAAATTGTCTTATAGGTTGAGAAGATGTTGACCAAGGTGGAGAGAGAGAGACAGTGACCAGCTGATTGCTCACTGACAAAGACAAACGAGGCAGGCCTTTTATTCCTTGCCAAATAAATTAAAAGTCTCACCTGAAGGATGCTGAATCAGGGACAAATGGACGTAACTCTTATCTCTCTGCATGAATTGTGAGATTTGAGTACATGGGCATGAACCATTCAACCTACCACACAACGCTTGTCACTAACTGAATCCCCCTGTACCATGCTCTTCAGAGGTCAACGATTAAATGGAAATGAGGTTAACCTCCCTATTTCTTGCTTTAGAGAATCATATCCATGACCGATGTATGGGCAAGGTTAAGAAAATATTGACACCATCTGTGTTTATGCAGCAGACATTCTTAGGACACAGAGAACTTCAGCAACAAGGTAATGAGCTTCTACCTGGCCGCCTCCTCAATGTTTTTTTAAGCTGTTCTTACATCAGACAGATCAATCCAATAAATAACGCATATTTCATGTACCAGTAAGTCACAATTGCAAAGTGTTGTAACTCTAGAGTAGGGATATGGCAGCAACAACAGCTGTTGGCCTGTATCACTACTATGTAGCTTATTACAGTACGGCTTAAAATACCAGAATGGAGCATGTTGGAAGAGAAGGCTGAGGTCTGCAAAACTGAAAAGGGAACTTCATGATATAAATCCCATTCCTTTCATTCCAAGTCCTGTAGGTAAATCCCCTCTTAAAATTTATTTGTTTTGTTCAAGTTTAAGGATTCCTAAAACAAAAATCTTTCCTAAATTTCTGCCACCTTTTATCCCTCCTATAAACTCCGGCCCAGCAAATAGGCTCAGACACACAGAAAGACAAATAGCCTTGTATCAGACACCTCTGAGCTCTTCTAGTCCCAGAATGGAAATAGAAAAAGCTTGAAAAAGAATTAGTGCCTTGTAAATCTAAGACAAGTTTCTTCCTGTTAATGGCAGAATTATTAGTGCTATGTTAATAAAGTCTGCTCAAATTTTTATTGACTGTCAGATTAGATTAAGATTAAGAGGACTTCAGTTAACCACTTTATTTTTGCCAAGTTCATTTCTGATCAAACACTGGAAAGTATTACAAAAAGTCATAAGTCTGCTTGAGCAGAAACCAAGACGCCGTGCTAAAATTCCTTTCATTACTGGATGTAGGAAGTACTCTTGTAAATAAAAATAGCAATAACTTTGTTATATGTTTCAGACGGCCTTTTTAACACAGTAGAGCAAGATGGCCATGTAGGAACAACACAGTAGGAAATCACAGAATTACTCATGCAAGCATGTTCTTTATAGATTGTTTACATATTTTCAAGGCTGATTTAAGTTAATGTATCAAGATGCATTTAAGATACTTTATTCTGTACATCAGATAGAAAATGACTGCCTGTTACAGTGACCTGCAGGGTTTTCAACAAAATGCTCATGCATGAAAAGAACTTCATCTCATGTCTTATCACAATGCCTGACTCCAGCACAGCCTCATGACTCACTCTGACCATGTTGTAAGCGATCAAATTAATAAATGGCAAAACTTTACTGCCTTGTTACTCAATTATCAAAAAAGCCAAATGCCTTCCTCTCTGTTAAATGGATACTAATATGCACGATGCCATACCCTAACTTCCTCTATGCCAAACCAAAACTGTTTTATTTAGCAAGGCCTCTCAAGGCCCAAAATAATTTCTATTTGAGTTACTAAAATTACAGAAAAAAAAATCTTTCTATAGTTAAAAAAAAATCCAGGTGTCACTTTTAACACCTTTCTAAACAACGGTTCCATTGGGCAGAATGAAAAACATCAAGCCAGTATCAGACTGATTTTTTCTCATTCATTCATTGCTTTGTCACTATCAGCTGCTATCTCAGATGCCCTCAGAAGAAAACCACCTTAGTAGCAAGAAATGTTTGTTGATAGAAGGACACAACTTTACTTCTATGGGCATTTCTGAAACAGAAAAAAATTAAAAATAAGAAATGAAAAAGTGAGTAGATGTGTTTGTTCTATGAAGGCCTGCCTAAGCTATAAAGTACACTTTCAATTCTCCTATTCAAATTTGAACAATATAAGCAAGGATTTCAGTATATTGTATTCTCTCTGATTATTATTGAGTGCTGTGTTCAAGTATGAGTACACTGACACACACATATGAGAAAAAAATGGAAGAAGTGTAAGTGATTTGGGAGAAAGCCAAATAGCTTATAATTTTAGCATTATTAAACTATCAAGCAGCACATACGCAGAAAAACTAACACAACCAGCTGCCTTTAGATAGGCCTGTTGCCCTAATCAAGAAGTTGCTGGAGTAGGCCACAAACCCGACCCTTTGAGCATCTTCAGCTCTCCATTAACTCAGTGAAAGTGCTGGTGCTTATTACAAACCTCAGCACCTTGCAGGATTTTTCCTGGGCAGCAGGTAAATATATACTACAATTTTCTCAAGCTCCAGCTCATAAACTGAAAGAAAAATGTTGTGACTTACAAAACAGATTAACAATTAATACAAGCTGTTTGAACCTCTAACATTTTATCTTCTATTAGTTAAAAAAAAAAAACCTGACCTGTATAAATCTGCTCTGTATCTGGATCCTGAAATGGTGGTTTAGTCTGAAATTAAAGCATATGGTGAAAACTATTTTATGGTAGCTACCACAAGTCTGCAGCCTTCATAATTTCTCACTGACAATTAATGAGGTCTGAAAACATGAGAGAGTTGGATTAATTGTCTACACCTTAAGAGCTCACAGCAGAACAAGTAGAGTTTTTCCTTTCATGTGGCTAGCTAGACTGTGGGAATTGTTTTCATGGGATAGCTTTGTGCTCTTTCATTCATTTCATTCATTGTGCTGTTTCAGTCTCAAAATTTCATGAAGCTAACTTGAGAAAATATGGAAAGCTGGAAAAGATTTGAGCATTTAGGTAAATAAGATACGGTGCTGAATGAGATAACTTTCAGGTTTACGTTCAGCTTTGTATAAGTACAGGTATGCAGTTCCTTTTATCTTGGAAATACTGTTCATGTCTTACCAAACACTTACCTTCTTGTCTAATCTACAGTATTTTTACCTGTGTCATTAATCAGTTCCCTAATTTCTGAGAAAATGATATCAGAAATAAACAGGAAAAGAAATATTAAACTCAACTAAAACCATTCTAAATCAGTCTCATGGTCTTTTGGAAAGGATCCCAGAAGACAACATTTTTCTTATAGGAGATCTTCCCATCTGGCTCAGTGGAAAGTCAGGGGGATGCACCTGGGGCTACAGTACAATCCTCTCAAACTCTTCATGGAAGGAGCTTAGCTAAGAATGCAAATACGAGTAGGCTCCAATTAACAGGGTTTGATCACCAGAGCCAATCCATCATACTGCAAGCAATCAAGCTGTACCCGGTGCAGGACTGGCTGCTGCCTGTGTGCCTGTGTGAAGGGATGAGAAAGGGTTTCTGTGTGTGTTTTCAAGGGAGTATGCTGAATTCTGTCTCATGTCTGATGTCTCCCAGTCATAGCAGATGTTGGTTCAAAGCCAAACCAGCAAAAAATGAGAGGTTTTTGTGTAAGACATTTTCTCAACTAGAACATCATAGAAGATCCCACTACTTTCAATCTGTGAAACAGATTCACTTGTAGTAGTACCAACCTTCAGGAGCAGCTGCTTTAAGTAATTAACAGAACAGTACATTAATTTTGCTTAGGTGATACTTTTTTTCTATGCTGGCTTATTCCATTTTAAATCTTTTTTTTCTTCCTTGTTTCCGATCTAGATTTGTGTGGTTTAGAGGAATGGATAAAGATGAATCTTTCTCCTCCATGAAAAGCAAGTTACTGGCAGCGCTGTAGCACTGTGAAAATGTGTATTATTAGATGCCAGAGACCCTGAGGATCACACATTATAGAGTAGACCATTTTCCAAAAAAGCCATATGGGTAACAGTAAAAATTAAAGTAATAGAAACATAAAAGACAACTGGCGCCTCTCCTGCAAGCTATTTTTCCTGAAAAATGGAACAGCTGAAGGCAGATGTTTTGGATAAGTAAAAGGTTTTAGAATCAAAAGATGAAGAAACGCAAAGAACTTCATGCTTTCCAAGACTCCCCTTATCAATTACATTTCTATATTTAAACACTGCTTTCCTTTAAATCACTCTTGTTCTGCTTTTGAGTTGGTAAAACAACAATAACAAAAAATATTTCATAGCATCTTAAAATCTCATTTTCTGCATCAAGATAGCTTATATCAAGACAGCATACTTATTTTCCCAAAGAATAGGTACCTTTTGGTATTGTCCTATGAATATAAGATTACCTAACTTGACAAAAACAAAGTAGTGCAAAAATATCATGCTGTTTTGAATAGCACTATACAAATTACACTATCAGTACTTCTTATAATCACACAAAATGAAAAAATATCCATAAAGAAGTATTTATCTACCCTTTTTTCTTCCCACTGCAGTTATTTCCCTCCATCCCAAACAATTGCAGCCTAGCCCGAAGTTCCTGTTGACGTAGAATTTTGAAATATCTGAGGTCTATGAAGATGCAGGAAGGCATTTTCAATGCACTTGGCTCCTAACTTCCACAAAAATCAGTGGGCAGCTAAGAGCCCAAATGTTTTTAAAAATGGTTTTGCCTTTAGAAATCTAGCATAAGATGCTGTTTTATTTTTGTTTATCAAAGAGCAAGGAAGTTTGGGAAACATATGTGTTTCCTAATGATGCGCTTGCTGTATCATTCACCTAAAAATTGTGAATAAGTACTGTGTAAGAGGTAAATAAGAGCAAATGTCTATCTATAGGAAGCAGTAAAGCTTTCTGCTTACATAACAGCTGAAAGAACTGTAAGATGTTTGCTAGTCTTCATGCTTTCAAAGACAGAAAAAGAATAAATAAATCCTCTGGCATCAAGAAAGGAGAATACAAAGAAGGTGAAGTGGAGAATTTCACTTCAGTGTTTAAATCTTTAAGGCAATCTCGTGATTTTTTACCTTCAGTTTCTCTCTGGCAGCACTGTGGCAGAGAGGTCTTGCATAGTTTTCACACCATTTTCTTCCCTCTCCTGTCTGACTGAACTTCAGAGCGCTTTTAGTGGTTATTACGGTACAGGATCTGAGCTGACTTCTAGTTTTGAAATGATATTGTGGAAATATATTTAAGAATGAAAAGAGACCTTAACCAGGATATTTCTTTTTCCATCCTTATTTGGTAACACAGTAACCTAATCTACAGAACACTGGACCACAAATATGGGACATTAAAACGTCTAACAAAGCAAATCTGCTTTGAGGTCCCAAGAAAGCATTCTAAAACTGGATTTGTATCCCCAAAACTGTAAAAATTGACAAAAAAACAATAGACATTTATTAAATCTATATTTTAATGGGGAATCTACTCCTAAATTACCATATTTCACTCCAACTTCATAGATGATTCTGAGTCCAACCCACAGAAAAGCAGTACATTTATTTATCCACTAAAATACAAACAACCAGGAAAAAAAATCTAAGCAAATAGAATGATTAGACCTTTTCTCTCAAGAAAACTTTCTCAAGAAAAATATAGCAAGGCCACAGATTTTGTTCTGCTATTGTAAAGATTCTGCAGTTTTAGTCTGCTGTAATTATATAAATTCATCCATCAATAAACATAACTATGCTAGGTCTTATTCAAGAAAAGCCATTAAAAATACCTGAATGGCAGAGCAAAGATAGCACTCCCTGACAAACAAACATTCCTTCCATAGCCAGTTTTATAAGCACTAAAACACCCATACGATACTGTCAAAAATTACTTTTTCCCATGAATTTTAAAACAGTTTCATGTGGCAAAAATAATCACCCTTTGTGCCTATAGCGCAGTGTTTATGTGTTTTCCCTTGTTCAGCTTTCAACCCAGGAATAAATCACTGCTCCTGCAATTTTCCAGCAGTGCTCTTGTAGCTCTACCCTGCATGGAACTGCATTACAGGACACAAATCTTCTGTTTTGGGGAGAAAAAAAAAAAAAAAAGACTTCTCATGGGGTCTCTGTTGTCAACAGAAAAAATAGGAGTGAAGACACTCAGTTGTAGCTGGCTTGATGCAACATTTTTCTCATCCTTAAGTTATTCCTATTAGTCTGTCCTCAAGGCACCTTCATTTCCTAGGTTCTCCACTTCAGCTGTATTAGTAGCTGTTCCTAGGGATGCGAGTATTATTATGAACTGGGTGCATACTTCATCTTTTTTTATACTGGTTAACTGAGTCACCTTCCGTCTCCAAAATGCTAATTCTTTGTGAGTCTCTGCAATATTGCACATGGCCCCTGGACTTCATTAGTTCAATCAGTCAGTAGTCACCAGAGCAGCATTTGATGCAGTGCTTATCTCTGTGGGGTTATAAATTATGGAAAATATGTTGAATACATTACTGACTTCGCAATGACAAAGAAGAGCAATAAAGGAAGGTCCTCGGCCAAGGCTCACAAATCAGCGGAGACTGCATGCAGACATTTAATTTAAATCATGCCGGTGGAGTCCCTGACTCTACTGGGAATCTTCTGTATTCCTTGAAACAAAATATTCTGGGGAATTTTTAAACAGAATTAAAGATGGAAAACATCCTGACTTCGTGTCCATCGCATTCACTAAGCATTCGCTTTTCAAAAGAGAATGATTAACTCCAAAGTATTATTTCCCATACGAATGATGTTCCAATACAGGCTGTCATATTTGTCATTTGGACTGCTTATTTCCAGCTTACCCTAAAGGCTTATCCATGCTCTGACTGCTAACCTAGGTTGGAAACCGATTTCCAGCACAGTGAAATCAAATGGCTACTTAGTAATCTGAGGGCTGAAACTTTTTGGTCTGCAGATTTTGCAGGGTTGGAGCCTCGGAGAAATGGAATGTCATCAGGTCAACAGACTAACTAAAAAGGCATTGCTGGGGAGGCTATACAGAGTATGTTGATCTATGGCATGTCATGCAATGCCACAGAACTAAAGCTGCTCCTTCTGGTCACCAAACAGCTACCAGAGAATAAAAGTAGCCTCTGGCCATTCAGAAGTTAACTACCTCTGACATACATCAAATTTAATGATGTCTTAACAGCAGCTGCCATTCACTTATTTCTTCTCCTACTATAAATGTTTGTTTCTGAACCTTAGGTACACTTACTACCACGTAGGCAAGCCATGACTGCAATGATCTTTTTAGGCGATGTATGCCTTAAATAAGCTTAAGTCTAAGAAAACGAGACCCAATTAGAGTCACACTGCAAGTAAGCTGCATTTACTAATTGAGTTTTAATTTGATTCCTTCATTTCCAGATCCAAATAGACTATTAACAGTTTCATTCTTTCTCTTCATGACGTTCATTCACTTTACATATCTGCCCATATTCCCCATCATCACCTTGTAGCTGTGGTTTCATCAGAGTTTACACATTAAACCAGACTCACTCGTACTGCTAAAACAGATAACCAAATCAACTTTGAAAAAGTTCAGCCCTGCCTTCCCCAGCTATGTCTGTGCAGTGCTGGGATCATGATAACGTACACAGGATTGTCTCCTTCCTGAATCCCTTGTCTTGCAGGACACCAGGAAGCGATTCACACCAGCGCTTACTTTTTCATTAGGGAGCTCCCTGGGCGGTGCAAGTCAGGATCTCACTTTGCTTTATACAGGGTTTATCAGTTCTGGATGTTCTGGACTGCTTCTGATCTTCTTCTCTTTGACCTCTGGAAGTTCTGTATTAAGTGTCTGTGTATCACCATATGCTACAAGAAGACCTTGCTTCTTGGCAAAGAGCTATTTTATTCTGGACTATTATATTCAAAAATGAGTGCAGCAATCAGTGTTCAAAGGTTTTCCTACAGAAACTGAGATTATTAATGCTAGATTTTGCATCTGAAGAAACAAAGCTATGCAGATTGTAAATGATGCATCTATAACAACACTGGAATCAGTAGAGTAATATACCACCTGTACTTCTGAGCGTTAAGCAAAAATTCTGAACCTACTATAAAATAAAAACAATGCAGAAGGAAGGCAGGTGGAAATATTTAAATCTCTCTCTTAAATAAACAAGAATGGAGATATTTGCAAAGATTTTAAATGGAAGTTAATGCATGTGAACAACAATATAATGAAATATTGCCAACAGACAACCCATTAAGAATGAGATAAGAACATCATCATTAACTGCAGTGGGAGCAAGATGAGGCTTTGAAGATAACCCCATACCTGTCTACTGAGACAAGGCCAAAATTTGCAGGTAGTCAACTGCCTCCTACAAGTTAATGTTCTGATGAGCATGAGAAAATCGCATCAACTCTTGTGCAATACATATGCTTTAAACTGTGCGGAATAGCATCTGCTTCTTTTATATATGCATGCATGTCTCACCAGTGTTCGGGCAAGGAGTACTTTGACAATAATGTTTTAGAAAAGCTTTTGTTGGCTATATTTATTTGCCAAATATGTGCAGGTGTGAGAAGCAGAGAAGTTTGGCTCTTAATATCAAAACATTTCTCATTTGCACACCTGCACTTCTGGCTGCAGACCAGAATGCTGAGAGCCTGGAAGTGGCATTGCTGCACAATTAATATTAATGCTTTAACATTTACTAGCCCCGTGCATTGACTGAGCTAATCATAACCAAATAATGTGTTGCACTGTCCAACCAGCTAAAAATATAGCCAATTCCATCATTTTTTTATCCCCTTGAAGTCAACAGAGTTAGCTGTTCCAAATACCACATGTGTTGAGAAGCTTAGGCTTTGGTCACAGACCAAGCACAGCTGTAGCGCTGACCAGGACAGAAAAGGCATTCATCTGCCATGCCGTCTGAACATCCTTCCTTCCAAATCCTCAAGGAACCGCATTGGAAGAGATTCTTAGGAACAGTCTTCTCCTCAATCAAAATTTCAACAGAGCATCTGCTGTTTTATTGTATTCAACAGCAGCCAAATAGTCCACACACAAAACCTATAATCGCCCCAAGGATTCCCTTGTGATACGCACGTGATAGACTGATTCAGTCAGGATACTTTGTCATATAGCTCAACCGCTGTACTAGGCTTCTTTTTGAGCATTTTTTTATCAGTAAAGAAACCCGTGAGCGCACATCTACTCCTAGGAAAGCACTGGGAACAGCATACTTACTGAGTGTTCCATATGAGAACTGAAATTGCCTCTCTGCTGCCTTATAAAGAATTTCTTAAAGAACCATCAGTAAGCATGCCATTGTTAGAACTCTTTAAACACATTCAGACTAGAATTCAACAGCTAAAAAATGAATGTTCTCCTCCAAGTCGTATTTTCATTGATTTTGTTAGGATGTACTATCTTTTTCAAGCCAGGATTTCCTTCCATGCTTATTATGGAGGATTCATACATTTGTGAGTGGCTCCTAGCTAACCAGGGCATCAGCCAAAATAGTCACTACTAGTAGCTATCAGACCAAATGCAAATATTTTTCAAGTAAACTACCACGGACAGAAATATGGCACCTACACCATTTTGCCACTGACCCAAGTTCTCTGATCACAGGCTGGAGCCCAAGTGTGACACACAAATATAAGGGACGACTGTGGGAACAGGGAAAGGAACCTTAAAATGCAAGCTAATACAGCAGCAAGATCTCATTTTCACCAGCTGAAATGTGGCTAGAAGTAAAGGGTCCAAAGTGCAGAAAGAAATACGAGGGTGAAGTACCACAAAAACTTCCCTAAGCTGAAGTGACAACACATAGAAAGGAACACCTCTGGTGACTGCAAATCCTCATGCAAGTTTTAAGGATCAGCAGAACAACACTGTTGAGAATGGTTTAGGAGCAGTTGATTCTGGTTTGGAGCCACAAGGTTCACCAGATGACCGTTACCGGACATACCTTGTATGATCTTATTTCATATCAAAACTCCACAAATGGGAATTCAGCCCTCAGCTGCATAGATTCCATGCATCCAGAGCAAAAACACTAAGTAAAATCTTAGGCTTGGCTCTTCCTTGATCCCTTTTAACCAGGCATTCATTTTATTCCTTTCAAGTTACAGGCCTTTATGTATACATTAGTTTTCTGGTCGATTTACATAGATTTTTTTTTTTCCAAAGGTCTTCTATGGTTTAAGCTTATGTTATCACTTAGTTTTCCAGTCACTCTGCTTGCCAGCTTCTTTACCCTCCATTACCTTGTCTGATAGAATTTAGATTGCTGTTGCAGTATCTACTTCACTGGGCCATTTAAAATTCATTCTTAAGCACTCCTGTATTATTTCTATAGCACTTTTCATTTATTATTCTCCGAAACCCTTACGTGTTGTACTTACAGGTCTAAGATAAGACTTTATCTTAATATATAAAAAAATAATAATAATAATTTTTTAAAAAAAGGATAAAAGAATATCTCAGATAAAAGTTTGTTAGCGGTAGAATATCTTGAAGCTTTCTCTTAACGCAATTCATTGATCTATCCGTAATAACTTTCTCTCATGTCATAGGTACAGAAAACTTCCTCTGCATAAACCATGACTACAACACAATGACCAAGAGCACTTGTTGTTAACCTTATAGCATATTTAGTTTTCTTATTGGTATTTTTATTAAAAAAAAAATCTTGAATTGCAACTACAGTAAAGTCTTTACATAAACTTGGGGTTGAGACACAAGAACATCATGTCTATATTTTTAACACTTGCTTATATGGCACTTAGTGACATCTAAATCACAGGTTTGATTCTGCCTAATACAAACACAAGGACTACTCTTTCCACACCACATTTCAGCAGTGCAGGTCTCAGGAACAGACTCAGAGCTATGTCTACTTTTAGTGCCATTGTGACTGCTTCCAGTTTTCACAGCTCACTGCTCTGCTCCATTTCCCTTGTCAGAGCCACTTATTACCTTTAACTTATATAGTAATCTCTTCTGAACTGAGATTACCTTTTCTGCCATGTTTGTATTCCACTTGACAAAATGAGCTCCCATCACATTGCACACTTTAATAATGATTTCTAGAAAAAAAAGAAATGTAGAAAAATAATAAAAGCAAAGTAATGTAGAAGTGGAAGATCCTGAACAAGGAGCAGGGACTGAAAGAAGAATATTGTGCTCTAGAAATACAAAAGCAGTTGAAGGAGCTAGATAAAACCATGGAGAAGGAGAGCCTATTGGCCTATATAAGCTGGGAAGCATCTTTGCATATGAAACATGGGGAGCAGTAGTTTCATCATGCAAGCCAACAGTAATAGCTGTTCGTGAGACAGTGAAGTGAAAGGACTAAAAGAAGTACTGATTAAAGAGTTTATCTGTTCCAGAGCCTGTCACCCACTGGAGAGAATTTGGCCCTTTAGGAGCACTGAAACACATTAAGATCAAGAAAAGGTGGTAACAACAGAGTGGTAAGGTCTCACGTTCCTGGATGAATTGCACAACTGATTAAAGCAGTTGCAGCAGGGATTCTGGCCTTGTAAATGGCTTGAAAAGGTACTCAAACATTCTCTTTCCCCCAAAATCTCGTTTACAGAAATTGAAAACAGATGCAAAGACAGTTTTCATTATTGCATAAAATTAAGGTGTGTCTACACTTAAGGTACCATTCAGAGTACCGATCTTCCCAGCTCAGAAAAGATGTGAGAGACCCAGAGGGAAATGAGCAACAATAACGATTGGACATATGACAACACCTGCATGAGAAGAAGCTAGTCAGACACTCGGGCTTGAGATGATTGAAGAGTATTACAGTATATTAAAATGAAATAATTGGTAGGGACAACGTAGCTCATGAATTCAGGATGCAGATGATCTAAAACTTAGAAAATGAAACACTTCTTTGCATAATTAAATTCCATGTGAGATGCTGTGGAAGTCAGAACTGTAAAGAGACACTAGAGAGAGGTAATGGCGCATCAAGGCTTTTAAGCATTGCGGCAGAATGAAATATCCAGGTCTGAAGTCCCTAAGTTGCCATTTATAGAAAGGTTGGATGGCACCAAGGAAAGATTATTCTGTGTTTTCTCTGTTTCTTTTACTTTTCCCTAAACATCTGCTACTGGATATTGCAAGACTACTCATTTGTATCCCCTTGCTCTGTTTGTAACACCATTTTAGCTTTTTTAAGACAAAGTAGCTCAACTATAAAACGAGACAGCAGCTATGAAAGGCAGCAAGAACACCCTTCTATCTCTACGAAGCTACACTCAGATAGGGAGCAACATTGACAAAACAGCAACACAGATATGTGATACTCAATTATTTGCTATTATTGCCATTTTCCACGCTTTCAGATGGCATTCTCAAACTAGCCAGACAGCTAACAGAACTATGCCCTATCCCCATTAATTTCATGAAACAGAATTTGCTTTTGCAGAACATTAAGCAAGTCGGCCACATAAAAATATGGGTCTCAAAAATTCGATGCAAAAGCATTAAGCTTAGTTTAAACCTCCCCCCTAGTGAGTATGTTATGTCAGTGAAGGAAATGATGCAAGATTACTGAGTTGAAAGAATTCATCATCTACTCTAGATTTAGGGAAATGAAATGATTTAGAGTCTCAGAAATTGCAAGGACAGATTTGAGTATCTATTTTGGACAAATAGAATTACAGACATGATGGCATAAACAGAACTGCTGAAGAAAGTCTATCTCTGTGGGATACATTACTGTTAGTTACTCAGTACTTTCAGCAACAATTTCAGCTAAAATGTATTGAACTCTTCCTAGTGCTAAGTGATGGTAAACTTCTAGTAAAGCTCACCAGAAAGACAGCTTCAGTTTTAAGAGCTCTTGCTAAGCAGTAATCGGCTATACTTTGTATATTGTTGCTCATTATCATACAACCCCTAGCTGTTCCTTTGCTTTATAATGAGGTGCGATGTCTGATTTGGGCAAAGACTTGTCATGAACTGACAGTATCAGAAATTACGGTCCCTGTCATGTTATTAATACCCATATAAATATAAGATGTAATTGATACTTTTTAAACAATCGTATAGATAAAGAACATGAAAAACATGTAGAATTCATTTCATAGAAAGAAAGCACATTCTACTAAAATCAAGTGCATTTTCATTACAGTGGTAGTAAATATGCTGTTGCTTATATTCTACACAGGACTTCGTTTAATTGATTCTCTTTGCTGAAGCTTTTATTAGCTTGACTTACAACCTCAACACAGCAAAAGTGCTGGAAACTTTCATTTTACTCTGTTAATGACTAATAAATGTTCTGAAAAATAATGGCTCTGTTGTTTGAATCATAATGTTTGTGTATGAAGTTCAGAATTTTTCTCTTCATTCATGTTTGTACCCTTAGTTTACCCATTGAAAGACTGATGTATTTAAGTAATAAAGTGAAGAGACAAAGAAGATGCAAAATCAAGTTCCATGAATTCTTGTTCTGGTGATCTGAAGTTTAGTCAGGTCATTAAGCAGAAATAGAAAGAACACCCCAAACCCACCGAGGGCAGCTTTCAAATTTCAGCAGACAAAGACTGAAGTAGTAAAGATTAAGAACACGGGATCAATATGGCTCTATCTCCTGGAAGGAGACTGTACTAAATATTTACAGTCTGAAAGCACCCTGATGTACCCAATTTCTGAAAAATTGATCAAACATAAGGACCTCCTTAGTGTTCCTGGAGTATATGAGAGGTGATAAGCACATGACTCCTAGGAGTCTGAAATACCTGTCTTGAGCTCCTGCAATAGAAACACATATACAAGTATATACGTTAATTAGAATTTTCAACTGCTATTTAGTGAGTCCCTCTATTTAAAAGCAAGTTCTTCTATGATTACTAGAATTAAATAAACCTCATATTCAGTATGGATTGACACTGATGCAAAACTGTTCCAAAACCAACAGCTTACGCTCCTGTCACTAACCAACTCGTTCTTGCAAAGCTGCCGTTCAAATTCAGGTGATTTTAACATGACTACTGTATGTATTTAAATCTGCCTGTGTCATTTCCATAAGAAAGCATATTGTTATTATTTATTGTTATTATATTGTCACTCCAACAAAATTCTTCACATTGCTCTGAGATCAAAGAAAGCTTAAAGCCCATTGGTACACGTACCTGAAAAAACACATCATTGTTTGGATAAACAGAATAGATACAGCTGCAGAAAAACTGAATGAGAGGAAGAAAAAGGTGTTCCTAACAGCTCAACGTCTGACCCTAAAGGAAGGAGCTTCTTGTCATTGACAGACTGGTTGTAGAAGGGCAGAGTGCGGCAACTGACTCTTTTCTTTCTCCTTACACTTCACAAAGGCAGACAGATCCATTACTGCGGGCATGGGAGAGCAGTGAGTCCACCAGGAGTAGCACCTGACAATTGTCAGATGCTATAGAAGCAGTCATTCATCAACATCTCCCACTTTAAGACTGTATCTGTTACTGACTTTCTTCTTACGTTTGTAGCATTCTCTCATCCTTTCAAATCATAGAATAAAATCAAATTATTTTCAGCAGTTTTAAAATCAGAAAGACAATTTTTGTCTCAAGGGTAGCTACTGAAATCAAAAGCATTGTTACTGGAGGTACACTAAATCCATGTAGGAAAAAGAGTGGAAGTATGGCTCTATTAACACCTTGGGAACAAAAGGATAATCTTTGCCTGACATTCCATGATAAAGAAAAGAAGAAAGTAATAAATAACTCATACCCAACAGGAAAACTGCAAATCCATCTAAATGGAAAAAATCATTTAAAAGTTCTTCTGTAAAGTTCAGAAGGACATTATTTTAAAATCCTTGTTCTTCAATTAAAGGAAGAGTAAATTCTCTATTTTATAATCACAATAGGAGACTTAATAGACAAAAATAATTTCCTCATGTGATTCTGTTTTCTCCTTGTAAAAATACTGATAAATCCCGAGTTCCAAGCAGAATATATAAGCAGAGGCAAGTAGTCTGAAAAGATGGAAGCTACTCAAGTGCTGCAGCTTGTTGGTCTGACACAGAAATCAGCTGAGCCATGAGAACACTATGATCAGTTAGATAGGATGCAGACATACTGAACAGTAACAAGACTGAATCAGAATATTTAAGTTTACTGCTAGAAACTCTGGCTGTGGCAGGCACAGCACAGTGAGCCAATCTAAAGATGAACTTGTAGCTATCAAGTCAAACAAAACCATAATAGCTGGCTGATATTACACCAGCTGCATAAACCACACAAGGAATAAGAGAAATGTTGAAAGAGAGCTGCATTTTGCTTATCTAGTATGTTCAGGCACTTAAGCTTTGCATAATTAAGATGAACGGAGTGCATGAAGTTAAGAAAAATCAAGGAACAAATCTCAGTCTGCATGAGGACTGTCAGTAAAGCCAGGTCCCTCTATACATTCAAAGCAGAAGACTGGGACAAAAGAACGAAATCAACACTTCCGGAATTGAACTCCTCCCACATTAGAGCAGTAGCAACTGGTTCATCCATTCCTTTTATTCTAGTTTTTATCATTGCCCCTCTGTGCCACAAGAACAGAGCTAACGTTTTACTGGTAGATTTCTATACCTACACTGGCAAAAACATGCTCTGTATACGTGCATGTGTATATTCTACAGATATGATGGATGTTATTCTCCAATTCTTCCTTGTCAACTTCAGCCTTAGGCTGTGGAAGCCTTCCTGTCTGCGTTACGCAGCATTAAACACAAAATTCCTGGTCTTCTTCAGGTGCTCTGAACAAGAAAGCCATTGTTAATAACAGTGATTAGTGACAAGTTTTAAACAGCTCCAGGACCAAGACAGAGTAATGTGCATGTAATGTCATAAGCCTACAATGAGTCTTACGTGGACCCTAAGGATTAATGCTGAGCTTGTAATATCTGATGATCTCTAGCAAGAACTGTCACAATAGGTTGACTTATGCCATAGGTGAAGATTTTTTTTATTTTTTTCTAATATTTTTCTAATAATCACAGCAAATAAGTAGAAAACTCACAAATTTGTCATGGCTTTGCTCTTGAAATTTCTGAAGGAATAAATACTTTTTCCACTACACATAGTGCTGTTCAGATAAAAATCTGTGCAATTAATAGGATTTCAGATATATTCTAGGCAAACACATTTTTGTCTTGTTCCAGCATCTAATATAAATGCACACATGCTCAATCAATCAATCTACCATGCCTGCAATGAATATAATTTAAAATTATAGGCACAATCTATTACTTTGCCGTTTCATGTTTCATTTCAGCTTGTGTATTCATGCTAATTGCAGTTGATGAAGCTACAACCCTCAGGCATAGGTGCCTCTTAATCAGGATGCATTATTAATGTTGGATACTTTGGCCATGACACAAGACACCAGCGCATCTTTTGACTGAGCTTGGTTAGGTTACTGAAGGAATACTATAACATGGTTGTTTGAGTCCCCAACCTAAGGAGCAAATGACCCTTTGGAGAATGCTGCTGGCTGATGTAAAACAAAAACACTTCCCTGCCTTTCCCCAGCACTTATTTAGAATGAATAACACAGAGCAAGCAGCAGCATCAGCTTTTTTACTCTGCCCCACTCAGAGACACCAGCACAGGTGTCTCTTCATGCCAATGCTAATTGTGAAAAAAGTGTCTTTTCACATAAGAGCCAAGATGGTATCACCATAAACTCCATTCCAGGAAGAGACAATTTTTGGTCCCCATTGTATCAAATAACTGTCCTGGAACAGAAAGACACTGCATGCTTTCACCAGTCCTCTCTGCAGTCTCAATACATAAGGATTTTAATCCAAACAGAGCTCACTTTACATTAATCCAGTCTGAACTGCTCATTCACTGATAAATTCTAAATTAATTTGGGAAAGAGACAGGGGCACTGCTGTAAACAGATGAAATACAAAAGCTTCGGATCATCACACAACTGCAAATAAAGAGGCAAACAATATGTTAGGATTACAGGAAAAGGAGGGGAAGAGATATCTTGAGATGCTCAGCCTCTTTTTCTGTAAAGGCATGATACAGAAAAGAATAAAAATTATATTAGTATGCCATTTTATTACAATTGTTGGTATGTCTTCAGCTGAAATAGTGCATTTAGTTCTGCGCATCTTGTCGTCAGAACTAATGGAGGAAACTAAGTGCCTCAGTAAGATGCCAACAAGGAGACACGTGATAAAGATATGCATAAAATTTTCAGAGCTATAGTTGGTTCTGGTATACTTAGTGAAGTAGTGAAGGTGACAGGCAGAAGTATTTGAAGTAATAAAATTGTCAGGTTAACATCTGAAATGTGCCACTATAAGGCATTAAGAACAGAACTTAGAAGTTTATGTAAAGAGGAAGAACAATCAAGTTATATATATCAGGAATAAAAACATTTCCTCCAGGTGAGACACTAAATGTCATATTAGGGTGGGTTACCCACAGACAGTCATTACAAAAATGCCACTCCCAGAGAAAGGTCACTGTGTGATGATCCAGCAAAAAATAACCTTAAACCTTACTCTGCAACAGGACATTGTCAAACCCAGCATTCAAGGCCAGATATGCAATATTGTGACCTAACTCATCATTCTCGTGTTCATTTGCTTCATTGTTCACTAAACGGATACTTCATTCTACTTCATTTAGCTTAGGGCATTATTCATCTTCAGTTATGTGGCAGAAGATAACATGCAGTATCAGCAACTTTATCTTTTTTACCCACTGTTAAGCAGCAGGAGGTACAGAATTGCATCGGTCTCTTAAAGGGATTATATGATTAAACCACCTACAAGAGTAGGGGATGAGATTTGCTGGTGAACTAGGACCCTTCTGGCCCTAAATTACTGCATGCATATTGTACTGGAAAAGGAAAGTATGTCTAGACTTTTACATTAGAACTACAATTGCAATTCAAGCAAATTAACATCAGTTCTGCCTGAATACCAATCAATTTGATTCTGCATGCAAAGCACCAGGATAGAGGGAACTCTCTACCTTTGCGTCTGAGCCCAGAAAAAACGATGCAGTGATGCTTGACAGAGCCTGAGCCACTGGCAAGACATCTGTGCTTATTAAAGGCAACAAAATATGAAATTCATATTAATTTTTTGTTTGATCAGAATTTGAATTTCATATTAGTTATGTTTGTTCAGATTTAGAAGCATCTGTCATCTGAAACCACCAATCAATATTTTATTCATCACAAACTATTCAAATCCATAGGGAAACAACCTGAGGAAACAACACGGAATTTCAAAGCGTTACAGATACAAATAGAGCTCAACCTTTTCAGCCTCAATTAACGGGCTTCTGAGGGGTTTTGTTGTTTCTGCATTAAATTCATATCCAAAGGCAAACTGCTTTTGTTGGCTCAATTTCCTCATGGCGGTCATTTTATTTCTATTCGCTACCAGCCACAAACACAGAGAACAGTATTACCCACTGGAAGAATGAAGGAACTGAAAGTGCCAGCGACCATTCCTAGCCAAAGACTAACGAAACGTCGCATTGCTGAACAAGACATTGAAATAAATGTGAGCTGCAGAGTAAGTCAGCATTTCAACTGCTGAATAAGTGTTTCAGCACTGAGCAATTAAAGAAAACACCAACAGTTTCCTTCTACAGAATATTTCTATTTCCCAACTTATCAAAGAAATTTTTATTTTGAATATTGAGACCGTAAAAAAAAAGTAAAGACTGTCAAACCATGGGATCAAAGCACTGATAACCCATTTCCAGCTTCTGGAAGCTCCAAAGATTTTAGCGATAATGTGAATTACCAAGAAGAAAACTTTAAGCAACCACTAATGTTATTTTGTAATTGATTCATTCATAAATTTTCATTAGTTGTGTACAAGGTTATTTTCTCTTTTCTAACCAAAGTAAATTAATTTACATTTTTTGAGTTATTTCTCTCAAATTGAATTAGGTTAAAAATCCTAATCAACCTCAAATACATAACGTAGCATTTGAAGCTATTTTGTAAGTTAAATAAAAACCTTCAATCTGCCCTATACAAGAGGAAAAACGTTTGTCAACTCAAATTCTCTGTTCAAAACTATGTATTTCATAAAGAAGACTACACTCAGTCAGTTAGCAAACAAATCTGATCGTCCCTTTTAGCTGTTGGCTCCAAGTTTTTAATTATAAGATCCGTTCCATCTATGCTACAACAATTAGGGAGAGAAAAGCAAGATTTTCTGCCTTTTCAGTACAGGTCAGTTTCTCAGTTTGTAATTAAATAAATACTGAGCTGAACTGTTTGAAAAGGCCCAGGTAAGGGAGCGTGTCTTCTGACTGCAGAAAAAGACTCATCCTAAATTAGAGCCTCAGCAACCCATCATTTCAAAGTTAAGGCAGCGGTTTGACCCTTGAAAATACTGACAACTAACTAATGAACTCTCAGTGTATAAAAATGACTGAAGTATTTTTTTTACTAAGGGCTTAGGGTATACTCATATTCTAAAGTTTTTTGAAAATAAGCATTTTTATAAGAAAATGGTTAATTTCAATTTTTAAAATAATTTTTAAATACCTGCTTTTTACTCTACTTTATCATTACAATTAAGTTTAATAAATATATCATCAGAATTATTTGTTCGTTGCCACAAGGGCCAAGAAAGGGGGAGAAACAAATACAGAAAACCCAATCCTTAGTTATGACTAGTCATGTAAAATCCACACAGAGGTTTATGCACTAACATTAAGATCAATAATGATCTCATCATTTAAACTTCATTCCAATGAAGTCAAATTAAGCGTAAAGCCCTAATGGAGACACAAAGCTTTGTATTTTTCAAATGTATCAGCAGCTCCTGATAAACCCTTGGTCTGATTTTCAAAATAATCCCCGCTTTTTCTTGTCCTTATTGCTTCTAGGGGATGGAGGTGGGCTCCTTAGTTTTGCTGGGCAAATGTATGCTTACCTAGAATGAAAACACACTAAAAAACAAAAGTGTTCCTTGATGTTGATGTTTTTTTGCAGCAGTGGTATTAGTGAATTATCCAGGTGCCCCAGGGCCCGGAGTGCACACATCCAGGTGGATGACAGCCTCAGAAGTGCACTTCCCCTGAAAAGCAGTTCAGATCTAATTCACCAGTGGGTGTTGGGCACTGGAAAGGGCTCCCCAGGGAAGTGGCCATGGCACTGAGCCTTCTAGAGGTTCAAGAAGCATCTGAACGATGCTCAGACGTATGGTCTGATTTTTGGGTGGTTCTGTGTGGAGCCAGGAGCTGGACTCAATGATCCTTATGGGTCCTTTTCAACTTAGGATTTTCTATGATTCTGTGATGAACAAGTGTGCATCCATTGTGCCTTTCCAAAATGCAGCTGTTATCAGAAGAACCTTCTTCTTCCTGCACTTTGTGCAACACTGACTTGCACTAAGAAGCACCAGCCCTCTTGCCCCTGGAAGCTATACTGACATCAGCAAGCTCCTGGGATAGCCACTGGGTTATTCTGCCATCTGAGAACATTTCACCGTCCTCACAGCACAAGATAATAAACATAAATACATTTCTGGGGCTGCAGCATGTAAATTGTTGGATCTTCTGGGAGGCAGAAACAGAAGATACTCCATTCAGAAAGAAAGCACTGAGGGGTGTGTAAATTAATAAGAGGAGAGAAAAAAAAGAGAGACAGTAGAACTGACCGAACTAGGCTCAGCAAACAGAGATTGAGACTGCCCAAGAAAAGAAAAAAGAAACAAGTTTCAAGGAGCTGAGGAGTAGTCAGCAACAGGAAACATCACGCATACATGCCCCGTAGGCCTTCATGTAGCGCTAGGAACACTTTCTGGGTGCTGCACAAACTGGCAGAAGTTCATGAGCCTTTTCTTGGCATCTGTCTGATTCATGCATGGGAACTTCATGGTACTGAGGGTAATTTATGGCTTCAGTCCCCAGGATTACAGACTGGGACAAGTTTGGTACATACTTGCAGCAGATCTTCTGGTTTAGCTACCTCTGAAAGCAATCTAGTTCATCCAAACTGCAACTGCTTGATGCAAATAAATATGCAGTAAGTGGTACTAGCTGAGAGATCTGCCTCAGAAAGAGTAACCTGCTTCAAAATAGGCCACCAGTGAATCCACCAAATGACATCTCACTGGGCCTTTCCTCCCACCCACACTACCATGTGGGTACTGCCACATGGCAGGATGTCACGGCACAGGAGGAAGAGGATGAGCACTGCTTTATGTGTGACATCACACAGTCTCAATTTCACAAGCTTTGAGATGGGAGCCTTTAACATTGGGGTACATGCCCTCTTTCAGGGCAGGTAACATCCATTCTGGCACTTCCCAAACAGATTTTTCTGGAAGGCATTAATAATATTTGCGTGTGTGACTGAATGCATATTCATATTTCCACAGTAGCATGAGGATACTAATCTAAGGAAAATTCTCTTTTCTTAGATATAGGCAGATGGGGGAGTACAAGGAAGCAGTAAGACAATATTGATGGGCACAGTAAGGTGAATGCTGCAGAGTAGAAACCAAAAACACAAAATATGGGCTACACTTGCAGTAAAGTTCCATTTATAAATATTTTATAAAGGTTAAATGACAACATGTTAGAAAGATGGTATAAGATTTATGTATTACAGTCGACGGTATCATTAGGTTTAATGGACAGTTAAAAGCAATGATTATAAGCAACCTATTGGACTGTAATTGCTGATCTGCCTTTTAATCAAATACCTATTAAGTCTTTTATTAACCCTCTGTATGACCCTCACTATAAATTCCCATCATGATAAATATTCCTGGTTTTTGGTCCTATCCACTTGACAACTGCCCTAGATTAGAAAACCCATTTTAGTAAATGTTTGTAATTAAGAGTAGTCAATACACTATGTTATGCCACCAGAGGAGAACTTAAGTTTTCTACAGTTCTCTGCAACAGTTAAGCTCTTGGCCACTTGGGAAGACAGCATTGCTTATAGAAAGCATGTTTCAAAGCAGTTTAAAATTAGTTCCTTCTTTCTGCTATTATGGTTTACTGATGCCCTCCCCCTCTTCCCTTCAGTATGTTCCTCGTGGGATATATGGAGTCAGTAACAGTGAATAAAATGCTACAATTAAACTAAATGCAGTAAGCTTCAGCAGGCACAATTCCTGATCCTGCAAGATGCCAAGTACTCTCAAGTCAAGATCAAGTACTTAGAGCTCTACTATGAAAGAAACAAGCATAAAAGACAAAGTGCTAAACTCATTACTACGGAACAGGCATGAAGAGGAGCATCTCTTCCTTTACCTACAGGGTACTACCAAATCACTTAAATGGTCAATTACCCAGGACATCACTGCAATATCAATTTCCATCTTTGACTCCCATTGTCCTACGAAAATCAATGACTATGCCATCGGTGCGTATTGGCTTTCCTGTATGTACTTTGGCACTCCCATTTCCCAAAACCGCTGAAGCCAGTAATTGATATTACAGTCTGTTCTTTATAGGATGCTTAATAACAAAATATGTTTTTAACAAGCCTAGTCATACTCCATTGTTTTAGTTATTTTTTCATAAAACCAAGTAGTAATCATAAGGGAACTACTGAAGATAATTCCACAGTTCACATTCAAAGCAATGTCTGTTTTACCTGGCACTGACAAAGAACAGCTTTTCACTTTTATGACACTATTCACACATGGATTTCAAAGCATTTTACAAACACCAGTAAAATCCTGTTGGAGTGTGCCCAGAGGAGGACCACAAAAATGATCCAAGGGATGGAACACCTCTGCTATGAGGACAGGCTGAAAGAGCTGGGGCTGTTCAGCCTGGAGAAGAGAAAGTTCTGAGGTGACCTGAGAGTGGCCTTATATGTCTAAAGGGGAGCTACAGGAAAGAAGGAGACAAACACTTGAGCAAGGTCTGTTGTGACAGAACAAGGGGAAATGGTTTCAAGCTTAAAGAGGGTAGATTTAGGTTAGATATAAAGAAAAAGTCCTTTAAGTGAGGGTGTTAAGGCACTGGCACATCACACAGGTTGCCCAGAGATGTAGTGGACACCTCATCTCTGGAAACTTTTGAGGTGAGGCTGGATCAGACCCTGAGCAACCTGATAGAGCTGCACATGTTGCTGTTCATTGCAGGGGAGTTGGACTAGATGACAGAATCACAGAATCACAGAATCACAGAATCACTAAGGTTGGAAAGGACCTATAAGATCATCTAGTCCAACCATCCACCTATCACCAATGGTTCTCGCTAAACCATATCCCTCATCACAACATCCAAACGTTCCTTGAACACCTCCAGGGTCGGTGACTCCACCACCTCCCTGGGCAGCCCATTCCAGTGCCTGACCACTCTTTCAGAGAAGTAGTATTTCCTAATATCCAGCCTGAATCTTCCCTGGCACAGCTTGAAACCATTCCCTCTAGTCCTATCACCAGTTACACGAGAGAAGAGGCCGACCCCCAGCTCACTACAACCTCCCTTCAGGTAGTTATAGAGAGCAATAAGGTCTCCCCTGAGCCTCCTCTTCTCCAGACTGAACAATCCCAGCTCCCTCAGCCGCTCCTCATAAGGCCTGTGCTCCAGACCCCTCACCAGCTTTGTTGCCCTTCTTTGAACACGTTCCAGGGCCTCAATGTCTTTCTTGCAGTGAGGGGCCCAGAACTGGACACAGTACTCAAGGTGCGGCCTCACCAGAGCTGAGTACAGGGGGACAATTACTTCCCTGCTCCTGCTGGTCACACTACTTCTGATACAAGCCAGGATGCCATTGGCCTTCTTGGCCACCCAGGCACACTGCTGGCTCATGTTCAGCCGAGCGTCAACCAACACCCCCAGGTCCATTTCCTCTACACAGTCTTCTAGCCACTCCGCCCCAAGCCTGTAGCGTTGCTTGGGGTTGCTGTGGCCAAAGTGTAGGACCCGACATTTGGTCTTATTAAACCTCATCCCATTGGCTTCAGCCCAGCTATCCAGCCTGTCCAGATCCCTCTGTAGGGCCTCGCTACCCCCAGGCAGATCGACACTTCCAGCCAACTTGGTGTCATCTGCAAACTTACTGAGGGTGCACTCAATGCCCTCATCCAGGTCATCAATAAAGATATTGAAGAGGACAGGCCCCAGCACCGACCCCTGGGGAACACCACTCGTGACCGGTCGCCAGCTGGATTTAGCTCCATTGACCACCACTCTCTGGGCCCGGCCCTCCAGCCAGTTCCTTACCCAGCCAAGAGTGTACCTGTCCAAGCCACGGACTGCCAGCTTCTGCAGGAGAATAGTGTGGGAGACAGTGTCAAAGGCTTTGCTGAAGTCTAGGTAGACTACATCAACAGCCTTTCCCTCATCCACCAGGCGGGTCACTAGATCATAGAAGGAGATCAGGTTGGTCAAGCAGGACCTGCCCTTCGTGAACCCATGCTGGCTAGGCCTGATCCCCCGGTTGTCCCGCACTTGCCGCGTGATCTCCCTCAAGACAATCTGTTCCATAACCTTCCCTGGCACCGAGGTCAGGCTAACAGGCCTGTAGTTCCCCGGGTCCTCCTTACAGCCCTTCTTGTAGATGGGAGTCACATTGGCAAGCCTCCAGTCTTCCGGTACTTCACCAGTCAACAAGGAGCGCTGATAGATGATGGAAAGCGGCTCGGCTATCACCTCCGCCAGTTCCCTCAGCACTCTCGGGTGAATCTCATCCGGCCCCATGGACTTGTGACAGTCCAGTTGGAGTAGCAGGTCTCTGACTGTTTCCTCCTGAATCGTGGGTGGTTTAGTCTGCTCCCCAGCCGAGACTACCAGGTCAAAAAGTGGAGTACCCTGAGGATAACTGGTCTGACCTTTAAAGACAGACGTAAAGAAGGCATTCAGGACCTCTGCCTTTTCCTTATCCCCAGTAGTCATATTCCCAGCCTCATCCAGTAAAGAATGGAGATTCTCCTTAGTCCTCCTCTTACTGTTGATATATTTGTAAAAGGGTTTCTTGTTTCTTTTTATCCCAGCGGCCAGGTTGAGTTCGAGCTGGGCTTTCGCCTTTCTGATTTTCTCCCTGCACATCTTAACAACTTCTCTGTACTCTTTCTGAGTTGCCCGTCCCTTCTTCCACAGGATGTAGATTCTCTTTTTCTCCCGGAGCCTCAAGAATAGTTCCCTATTCATCCACGCCGGTCTCCTTCCCCGCCGGCTCATTTTGCAGCTCAGGGGGACAGCCTGCTCCTGCGCCTGTAAGACTACCTTCTTGAAGAGCAACCAGTTGTCTTGGACCCCTTTACCCTCTAAGACTGAATCCCAGGGGACTCCCCCTACTAGTCTTCTAAACAATTCAAAGTCCGCCCTCCGGAAGTCCAAGGTAGCAGTTTTGCTGTTCTTCCTTCTGGCTGCACCAAGAATCGAGAACTCTACCATCTCATGGTCACTCTGTCCAAGACAGGCCCCGACCTCCACATCTTCCACCAGACCTTCTCTGTTTGTGAACAGCAGGTCTAGCGGGGCAGCTCCTCTCGTAGGCTCTCTCACCAGCTGCATCAGAAAGTTATCTTCCATACACTCCAGAAACCTCCTAGACTGCTTCTTCTGCGCTGCGTTGTATTCCCAGCATATGTCGGGGAAGTTGAAGTCCCCCATGAGGACAAGGGCCGGCGATCTCGCAGCTTCTGCCAGCTGCTCATAGAACACCTCATCTGTCTCTTCATCCTGATTCGGCGGTCTATAGCAGACGCCCACCAATATGTCTGCCTTGTCAGCCCTTCCCCCGATCTTTACCCATAGGGATTCAACCTTATCATCCCCAGCCACAAGCTCAGTAACATCAAAGCACTCTCTAACATACAGAGCCACACCGCCACCCCTTCTTCCTTGCCTATCCTTCCTGAAGAGCTTGTAGCCATCCATTGCATCACTCCAGTCATGGGAGCAGTCCCACCATGTTTCTGTAATGGCGACTAGGTCATAGCTTGCCTGCCGCACCATGGCTTCCAACTCTTCTTGTTTGTTGCCCATGCTGCGTGCATTGGTGTAGATGCACTTCAGCCGAGCCCCTCGCCTCGTCCCTAATCCCATTGCCACTCCCCCAGGCTCATCTCTAGCAGGCTTTAAAGAACCTTTAAAGAACCCTTCCAACTCTAAGGATTCTATGATTCTATGATCCCCTATTTGTTAATCTATTGCAGGAGACACAGAAATCTCAAGTTAAAATATGGAGTGAGACACTGATTAACAGAATCAATCTAAAAGCCCCTGAACCTGTAAAGTCTTTAGCCTTGTGATAAGTCCTATTGAAATTAGACCATTTGTAAAAACCAGGAGTAGGGAGTCATCCTTGTACAGTGTGCATATACCAAGGACACTAAGGTTAGTTAGTGTCTGTT
This sequence comes from Pavo muticus, assembly GCA_016647715.1. Taxonomy (NCBI): domain Eukaryota; kingdom Metazoa; phylum Chordata; class Aves; order Galliformes; family Phasianidae; genus Pavo; species Pavo muticus. The sequence goes on from JACDJE010000152.1 coordinate 444,556, forward strand.
CTCAAATCCAACTCTTACCAGTGTAAACATCAATGAACTAGAAAGATAGAGATGTAGAGTACCAGAATTATAATTTTATGGGAAAAAAAACTACTCAGCCTTTTCTGTGCTACAAGGCAATTAATTAGTCCTATACCCTCTTAGGAAAACTACAAAATCCTTAAGCACACAGAAATTTTGAAGTCTTATACAGCTTGAGATCACTGTACCTCCAGTAATCTTTCTGGCTTTTATTAACATTTCCATAGAATTTCATCATACTGGATCACTGTTGTTGTAGGAGAACTTGCAAAAAAGGACAGAATATTGCACAGAATTCTCTTCCAAATTTATTTCAGCATGTTTCAAAGTAATGCGCTTTCTGTGGGAAAAAAAAGCCCAGAGGAAGAACACAACTGTGACCTCTCTTCGTTCTCTTCTATCACATAACAATACCACTCACAGAAGTCCAAAAAAATGTTCCAGAATTATGTGCATGGGTATTTCTTTTTCAGCTAACATCATATTTAGCTGTGTTATTATAACATAACACATACATGTGTTCCAAAAAAAAGAAAAAGAAAAATGATAATTGCATTTCACAATTGTCTTTTTACTTAACTATTTTCCAGGTGTCACCTGTACAGCAGTTATGTTTTATAACAGGCAAACCAACCAAAACAATCATTCAGCAATGTAAATGTTGTCTTTGATAAAGAAGTCAAGTTATTCTGTCCATTTATTAACACATTTTGTGCATAGCATCAAGCCGTAGATCAGTTTTTTTTAGGGTTGTCACAGGTCAGAATTTTCAGTCACAAATTTTGCTGTTGCAAGAGACCTCCTCTTAACTATTTAGACAAGGCTAAATTATACCCCTTTAATTTCTAAAGTATTTTAAGTTCTTCTGAAGCTACATCGTAATATTGACCATTGCAAAGCCAGCTATTGTTACCATAGGTAACAACTTTGCCATAGCATTAAGTCAGAAGCTGCAATACCCTCTTTTCATAGACTTGAAGCAGTCTTGCTATTTTCCCCTCTTGAGTGCACTCTAGTTTTAAAAGAACTGAACTAAAGGCAGCAGCGATGTTTTTAACAGAAATACGCTGCATGGGTGATCTCAGCTTGTGACTTACAGAACCATTATCATTAACTTTCACACAGTAGTCCATTAAAAGTTCTTACATACATACAAATACTTACTCCCTGCTGCATTTCCCAGGGTTTTTGAGCCCTCTTAAGCTGATGGGCATCCTGAGACCCCAAAACCTAGCAGCTTGCTGGAGATCACAAAGGTAATGAAGCAGAAAGAACCTACACCTCCTGCCATCAAGTCCTGTGATTTATCCTCAAGACCAATGCTACCTTTCTAGGTGTATGTAATTACAACTTGCTCCTAGATCACATCTTGGAACTTCATTATCAGATAAGCAGTGGCAGAAATAAAATTCAAAGCTTTCTGAGTCACCTAAAGTATGTTCATAGTTAGCTCTAACAGAGCCAAGCTGAGCAAATGACAAGTTAATTTAAACTTAGAACTAGCATTTATTTTATAAGTATTGTTTCCAGAATAACTTAAATCATGGCTCTATACCCTCAGTAGATAAGAATCTTTTCTGTCCAAAAAAGAAAGATATAAAGATTCTGACACGTACTCACAGTTCTAAAAGCTTCAGCCCCATCCGGATCCGACTCAAATCTGTGGGCTCTGTGCACTCTGTGGAAGACAAGGAAATCACAGTTCCTTCAGCCAACCACCAGAATTAGCTCAGCATGCACTGTATGTAGGAGCAAACCCAGTGAGGGATTATTCCAGCCCCCAATGCTGCTGAAGCACCCACATCACATCTCAGGCATACCCATAGTTACAACACCCAGGAGAAAGGAATAACAGAGTCACCCATGGGAGATTCTCTTCTAAAAGAGAGTGAATCTGCCCCAGCTGTGGACTGGGCATTATGGTTGCTCTTCTATGGCCTCACAAGTGTCAATGAGATGAGAATGATTTGCAGGGTCACTGAACTCTTCATTTCAAGCTCCTCCAGTTGCCTTTGCAAAAAGCTGCCAGACACACACGTCTACAGTGTGAGCTGGCATTTCCCTCCATCTTGGAAAAGGAAAGAAATCAAGTCGCAATACTTTGCCAGAAGTAATTTTAGTGGCAGTACAGTTGGCTAAAAGAGAATCTCCAGAGCTATGGCAGCAGTCCACATTGGTTATTTTTCTTAATTCTAGCTCATAAATCCTGTAAGCACTTTACATCAATGTTAATTGGAAGTCGAGTTCACACTACCCTGCAGGATTTAACACCACAGAATGAACACAAAGCCTTCCACCAAGCTGCATAAGGATTTCAGCCCCACGTAAAGTCTCAGAGCTTTGTTTTTATTTGGTGGCAAGCAGAATCCTATGAGCAAATACAAATCTTCTCCCTCATCTTGCTCCATTAACTGTAAAAAGGCTCTTCAGCTTCTCTCCTCACAGATTACTCTAATTCAATCCCAGGCTCCAGTCGCTACTGCTAACATTTCAACACTCAGTGCAAGTTAATTTAAGCCTCTTACAGGGAGCAGTACAGCATGGAAGACTTTAATTTTCTCTCAGTATCGCACAACAAATGTAGTCTGAGGGAAATTCCAGCTGTAATACCTTGTATTTTGTGCACTGTTAATCTCAGATGGCATTTTCAAAATAAATAAATAAATACAATAAAAAAGTGCTTACAGCCATACTCAATACGAACCCAGGGCATGCTGTATGTAAAATCAACTAGTGACAAACAGTTTGCAGTCTGAATACGGAAGGAATGGGAGGGCGAAACAAACCACGGGGACCTGTAGAGTAGCAGAACAACAGCATGGTCAAGCCCGGAATCCAACTCAGAGAGTCAGTCTTGTGTCTGGTATGCTGGGCCCTGCTGCTGCTGTGGCATTAACAGAGCTCTGCGACACTCCTGAAGGACCAACACACCCCTGCAAACCAGGAGATCTAACTCAAGAACTAACCAAGATCTAGAAAATCTTCCACAAAGGCCCACAGAGCAACTTCCAAGCCTCATGGTTCTTCCCTATTTCCTCCATCTCAGAAGAGTGTCATGTCTGCAGGTGAAGGCTTATTACAGAATGGGATAATTAGATAATAGTTTGGCTTGGGAGAGACCTCTGGAGGTCACCGAGCCCAACCTTCTCCACAAAGGAGTGCAAGTTTCAAGTGACTAACCAAGCAACAGCATCTGCAAGGATGGAGACTCTACAGTCTCTCTGAGAAACCTGTTAAAGTTTTTAAGCACCCTCATGGTAAAATAAAATTACATAACATCTAAGGAATTTTCCTAATGCCTTCGGACTTTCCATATATAGCAACTTGTGTTCATTGCATTTTATCCTTTTACTCTGAAGTTCTTGTTCCACCCTCCATATATCCCTCATTGAGGTAGTGGAAGACCACCTCTGAGATCCTCTCTTAGCTTTCGCTTGTCCAAGACAAACAAGCACAGCTCTCTCAACTTCTCCTTATGATTCCTTAACTTTCCTTAGCTTTCCTATGCCACAGCTCCCTCACCATCTTACTCACTCCCTGTTGGATTTTCTCCAGCTCCTTCATTCCTCTCTTACACAGAAGGTCAAAAGTGGATACGCTGCTCCACGTGGGGTCTTGTACGTAACAAATAGAGGAGAATAACCACTTGGTCTGCTGACTACAGTCTTGATAAGGCAGACTGGTAAATAATTTGCCTTCACTGCTTTGAGCATGTTCCTGCTGACCCACCATCTTGTTGTCCACCAGGACTCTCAAGTATTTCTGCAGAGCTGTTTTCTAGTCAGTTGGCTTCCAGCCTGTGCTAATTTGTCTTGGCAGAATCACAGTTCTGCCTTGTGAACATTTGCCTCATAAACATTGTGAGACTTCTGCCAGCCCACTCCCCCTGAAGATGCTTAGCAGTATCAGTCCCAGCACTGACCACTTGCTGCTACCTGTCAGTTTTACTCCAAATCATTCATCGCTCCTATTTGAGTCAACGGCCCAGTTTTCCATTCACTGTCCAATTCATGTCTCCCCTACGTCTAAGCAGCAATTCTTTAGTTACAAGACCCCACGTAGAGCAGTGTGTCCAGTTTTGACCTCCCATACAAAAGAGAAATGAAGAAGCTTTGAACACAGATAGCATCGGAGGCTGTGTCAGAAGCTGTTTCAGTGTAAACAACATCCACTGCTATTAGTTCATCCACAGAGAAGTGATTTCTTACTAGAAGGTGACTAATTGGTCAGAATTACTAGTCCTGGTGAAATGGTGCTGGAGCTCATTGCTCTCTGTATGCCTGGAAAGAGGTTTCCAGAAGGACTTGCTCCATGACGTCTTCAGGGACTGAGGCGATGCTGCCCAGCGTGCAGCACCGAGTCCTTCTCCTCACCTTTTTGTAGGCAGCCATTCATTCAGGAAACTTGTGGAAGGTGCGTGGGAAGGAAATTATGAGTAACAAGAACAAAAAGCAGCCCTGTTGAACATGAAAGCACAAAATCCTTACAAGGTTTCCTTTGCTTTATTTGGTAGCAGAAGGAGGAGGCATTCTAAGTATTCTGAGCTGACACCTGCTGTGCCAATTTTCCACCTGGAATGCTATCTACAGGCAAAGTACATGGTGTTGGAAGCAGACTTATTAACTGTCAGATCTTTTCTACGGCATCACTCAGGACAAGACTATAATCAAGCAGCTATCGGGTTAGAATTGAAGCAAGAAAAAATATTTCAACTCCGAAAGATGTTGTAGACCGAAAGATGTTTCTCCATAAAATCTCTCTGATGTTCACAAAGAAAATTAGGAAAGATACTTAAAATTCAAGAAAGGAAACCGAACACCAGATTCTGATCTCAGGTAACAATTAGTTTTTATTTTTTATTTTTGAGAAGTACAGATCTTGTGAGTTAATAGAGTCTGACCTACTGCTTTCAGCATGTTAGGCTGAGTACAAGACTAACATGAAAGAGGAGTCAAGACCAGGGCATATAAAATTATCATTACAATCTGATGCTGTTGGTTCTGACTGAGCCAGAAAAGCAACCTTCCTGAAGAAAACATTCTGAAACTCCACGTTAACAACTAAATATTTGACAAACAAAACCATCTGCATTACTTCAGAAATGCTTAGGCAGAGTCTGGAGAGAGAAAAACTGGAAAACACTACAGCATTCTGCCCCTCAACATTAAACAACATTTATTTTAGCATAAATACAACTTCAGTGGAATATTTCTTGGAAAATCCTGAGTACTTCTCAGCTGAACTACATTTAAGAGCCACGGGAGTATCTGCCTCTATGTAACATTCCTTTCTCAGAGTTCAAACAGCATTTGATACCCCCGTTTTCTTTGACATGTATCTGCACTAGGTTGCCTTTAGTTTATCAGCTGTTTTCTCTTTTAGACCCATTTCTGGGGTGCCAATATTTAAATAATAAAAGTAATAATAATAAAAAAAACAAATTGATGGCTTGGGAGTAGCTTCTACTTTCACACACATTAGCTTAAACCTCAATCATTTCCCAGGAAGATTCAGTAGCATGTACAAAATGAGTCACTTTTTAGTACAGAGCATGACATTTAAAATAACATGAGTTACCCAGGAGCCAAGCCTTATTGACTTTCCATGACATTTATTCTTCCTAATACCTCAGTTGATTTAGAAAGCAGAACTTGGTAATTTCTGTAATGTAGAGGGCTTTCTTCTCTTCAGATCTCTGTGCCTTGCATGGACTTAACAAATGATATATTAAAATACTGTGCATTAATATTTAAGCAGTTTTGCATTACTTTAATCTGGCTTAGACCTATGTAGTCTGCATCTGCTTCCTTGAGTCTATGAGATTTTATATATACATTTTTATTTACTTAAAAATATATATTTGCTTTTTAGCAGCTTTTTGAAGCAGTTAAAGGTGTTACTCCCCTAAAAGCTGCTTCTTGCTGTTAACTGGATGAAAGATAGTCCCCTTGCATCAGGGCCATCAAGCCAGAATGTTTGAGTCCTCCTCATTTACTTCAACGTAGGAACAAGGCTCACCTTAAACCATGCCAGCTGTGGCTGGAGCTAAACAGGCTGATTTTGCACTGCATTGCACCAGTCTGACACCTGGCAGCAGGTGTGCTAGCTTCCTGCTGAAGAGTGTATTCATCACTTTACCCACCCTATGGATAGCATGTCTGTCCACGTTTCCTCAGCATCTGTACAGATTCTAACACTGATTTAAATCCACCGGTTTAGTGGTGTCGTTTTAAGACAAACCAAAACTGATGAAGTAGGTAGACCAGTTCTCATGCAGAAGCTGGCATCTCAGAAAGAGCTGTGATAATCACTTGTAAGTGCTGCCTTAAAAACAAACAAAAGGATGTACATTAAAAAAACAGACTGTGTACACAACATATAACTATTAGGCTGTTATATGACAGTTATCATATGGCTAGCATTAATCCCTTTACCTGCTGCAGAAAGACTCCAAAGCCCGTAACACGTAGCCCTGCGATTCAGCAATTTAAAATAAGGCAGCAGTGCTCAGTGCTCTTAATAACTCATGACAAAAATCTTTCACATTCACACTATGCTGGTGCGGGCAATCTGCACCACAACCCACTTCTCAAAGGTGCAAAAAAAGAAAGAGCATATTCTTAATGTTAGAAGTTGTTCTTCTATTACAAAGTAAGATTGAAGCATCCTTGAACAAGTGAAATAGAAGCCATGATTCACATTCATATGGCAAGAAAGTGTGCTAGCATCGCTATTATTAATTTACAGTGGTTTGTCACCAGCCCTTGCCACAGACTGATGCTCCCAAAACTTTGCAAAGAGAGGAAACAAGTCAATGTTTCTGCTTTACTTGAATGTAAACCGAGCTGCCTCTGCTGACTTTGACAGGACAAGGTTCAAGAGCACCTGTACAATGCAGAGCATTTCATGAAGGAAAGTCATGAAGCCAAGTCATGTAAGGAGGCACAAGGCATGCTGGCCAAAAATAAAAAAATGAAGTGGAACGTTGTGGATTCTTATCAAATGCATCCAATAGAAACAAAAGGAAGTTACTGTTTTGTTTTTTATTTGTTTTATATCAACTAGCATCACGTAACCAAAATGAACTTCAGTTCTAGATACACAGTCAAAACACATAAAAAGTGAGTCTGCAATATTAACTATGTCCGTTTGGAAGGTACAGAACAACAGAAAGGCCCGGGCTTTCAGGAGCCACTACAAATGCACAGGACTCTAATGGAAGAGGTTGCACTTCAGTAGACTGCAAATCAGCAAAATCTAAGTAGGTGCTCATGAGAGCAACAGAAAGACAAGAAGCCTCCAGAATCACTTCTGAAATGCTTCAAGGAGAGAAGCAAACAGCACAGTGAAAGAAGCATGGAGGAGTGACAGGCACCCAAATACAGACATCCTATCTCTTGCTCTTGTGAACAGATTGTAAGAGTTGAGCCTACACAAAGAATCTGAGAGGACTTCATAAAGCATCAGCTGAAAGATCCAGAGACACTGAACTACTGCCAGTATTTATCTGTATTCAAAAAAGAAAAAGAAAACAACATGACCTAAACCAAAGAATTAGCAATCTGAAAGTGCCAAAACTAGCGCTGCCATCAGTAAGGTGTGCTCTATGGCAAGGTTTGCAGCGCTTTTGGAGTCAATAGAGTTTGAGGTCAAAAAGAGTTGAGAGTGCTTTTATTTTCACAATATAAAGCAGTTCCAAAGTTTTATTTCCTTTTAATATACTGGGCTTCGGTCCTTTAAACAGAAGGGATCAGAAAGCTTTCCTCGAAAGTATGATGCTTTCGTAGCCTCTTGTCATTCTTCCAGCAGCACAGTCCTAGCAAAGGGTGAATAGAGCTGTTAAATCAGTGCGTGCACATGTGACCTTCAGTATGGAGTGGTTTTTCCAGCAACCATGAAGTGTCTACAGTGGTGACAAGTTATTTTCTGAATAATCTTGTGTGTATATATATCACAAGATGATATAAGATTTCATGTAGTAATCTTACTCTGCTCAGTGGAGTTAGTGTGACATATGCTGCTTTGTGATATAGAACGGAGTAAAATTGAGTTTTATAATGTAAGTCCTGACAAAAATTGTAAGTGAAATACCAGCAACACAATGAATACAGGGCAAACAGAGCCGCTATTATGGGCTCAGTAATATTTCATACACAGTCCTTGATTTTCAGAATTAATTTCACTGTGAAATGGAATGTTTGACAAGACACAGAGGTGATTTTTAAGAAGGCCATTGGCAGAAGTGACCTCAATTTAATGTATCAGCTGAAGGATGGTACCTCTTATCATGCAGAATCTCCTAAAACTACTCTTCAGTGACAGCACCAAAAAAAAAAAAGAGTCAAAGTCCTGGGGCAGTTCTACAACCAATCTCTTCCCTTCCTGCTGCGAAACTGACTGCATAGTGACAATTAACAGTCTGCCAAAACCAGTGACTTTATTGATGAATAAAAATGCACCAGGAATGGCAAGTTAGGCAGAGGAATTTATTCCATTGTACTGAACTACCACCTCCTCAAAAATACTTCTGTGAAGGTCTTTTCCAACCTACATGGTTCTATGATTCTTCATCTCCCAAGAAAGAAAGAGGCTATTAGTCTTTGTTTCACAATCTAAATATCCTACATTTCCACGTCCTACCTCTACTATATTATCATTACAGCACATCACAGAATCATAGAATGGCCTGGGTTGAAAAGGACCATAATGATCATCTAGTTTCAACCCCTCTGCCACAGGCAGGGTCACCAACCACTAAATCAGGCTGCCCAGAGCCACATCCAGCCTGGCCTTGAATGCATTCAGGGACGGGGCATCCACATCCTTCCAAGGCACATTGCTTTTCACACTCTTAACCCCATATGTAATTTTTATCACCTCAGAAGCAGGAAGACCTCCAAAGCTGCGTTAACATCTCAGTTATTGGCTTCTCATGTTTTAAATTAATATTTACAATGTTCACTAAAATTCATACTTACTACAGCAATCCATATTATTCATGTGCTACTGATGAGAGTAAGACAATTTGTTAAATAAAAATAAGTAAACAGCAAAAAGGAACCATATACATTTCTAGACACACAATACTTCCACAGCAGGAGCAAAAAGCGAAGCAGCTTTACCTAAAAAGTCAGATTTTCACATCAATATAAGGAAAATTTGAGCAAGAAGTGCTGGGAGTGAAATATGAGTTTTCAGTTAATAGAAATTGTTCAATTGCAGTCTGTAGGGCCTAATAGGTAGAAATGTGATAATTTCAAAATAAAGACTGGACATTAAAGCACAGCGCAGTCCTAACTCCTAGATAAATCTTGTCCTCCACTCTTTCTTTCTGACACACATTTCATGAAATGAGAACCACTGCAAAAATTCCCATCACCCTATTTTCTTTCTTTTTTTTTAATAACCACAACATATTCTGATACAACAATAAAAAAATAACTGTTTTAAAAAGTCAGAGCCTCTCCCCCACCCTCTTCACCGTGATTTCCAGACACTGCATAGAGGATATCAAACTCGAACATCTGACGGGTTCTAATCCTGATGCGTTTCTTTAGAAGTCTTCTGCCTAATCAGGGATGCAATGAAGAATTTCAAACTAAGCTACAGGATGTAGAACAGCATCCTCCTCTGAGGCAACAAAAAAGCACATCTCACCCAACTGAAAGCCACAGATGGAAGTTATTGTGCTCCTCTGTCTGTGCTGCCTATAATTATATAAACGGCTGCAGAAGTAAACACGTTTTTACCTGTATGTTTGCATTCAACTGAAGGGAAGAAACCCGCTGGAGTGTAGCGTGTTCTGGAACAGCAGTACCATCAGAGCAGGTCACTCTCACACCTAGCAGAATAATACCACTGATTTCAGAGAGATTACAGCAAGGATAAATTTAGCTCTGCATAATGAAAATGAGAAAATGTACTGCAGCTGAAAAATTGTCTGTACCCTATCTATCTTCTCTAAGTTGGAAAAAAATATAGTAGGATGAATTCGCAGTACGGCTTGTACTTATTTATTTTTATTCTTGATATCAGTCAGTTTTCTCATTAAACCTAATGAATTTTATTTTCAGTATGGTCCAAGTAGCAGGTAAACATTTATGGTTAAATCATATGAATCAGCCTTATCTTCTTTTTAATAAACAGGGAGAAATACACCAAGTTTGACATGACTAAAAGGAGATAAAAACTAGGACATGGGGAGCTTTGTGATGCCATTACTAGCACTGCGTGCTTCCAAACATGAAATACATTTCAAGTGCTCCATTCAGTCTGAGACACACTTCAGTACATTTGTCAAACAGACATGCTAATATCCTGGCACCAGGTTAGCCTGACCATTATATATATATATATCTGTGCATGTACTATACTTATGCTTTGTCCTTGATACCAAAAAACAGTTTTTCATTGTAAGCGTGACTTACCGCTGGGACAGGTTGCCCCAAGAGACTGTACAGCCTCTCTTCTCGGAGATGTTCAAACCCACCTGGACATCCTCTTGGACAACCAGCTTCAGGCAGCCCTGCCTCAGAATGGGTACTGGACAAGATGACCTTCACAAGTCCAATATAAACCAATCTGGGGCCTTTGGCTGCAAGCTCTCAAGGAGCACCCCAAGCTTTCTTAAGCCAATGTTCTGTCTAAGGTTTGTGCCCTGAGGTTGTCTTAAGGTTCAAAGCAAGAAGAACATCCTGGTTCACTGTTAGGAATTCAACAGTAGACACAGGAATGCACTCAGATAACTCAAATTGAGGTCATCTGATTCATGCTTCTGGCCAGCTCAGCAGACAGAGCCCAAAACAAGACAGGACATCTCCTGAAAGAGGTGCGTAAACCAACAGACAAGAATCACAGTCATATGAGTGAGGCAGATGAGAGCACAGTCATTGAGAACAGAATGAACATCAGCCAAGAAAAGGACTAGGGATCAGTCTGGAAGGCAAACGAAAAGGGTATAAATAACTTCACCAAGAGCCAAGCATCACTGATGGAACAAAATGAAGCCTGACACTTCACTTACACCTTGGTCCTTTGTAGGTCAAAACATTGCTAGGTTTAATAAAGGTATTACTGTTTCCAGGCTAACATACTGCATGTCATCTCAACTCCTCTGCTCCAAGTGATCTCCTCTTCTAGAAAGAAATGTAATAAATTTCACAGAAATACAGGAGTTCAAATAAAGGGCACTTACAGGGCAAATGGAGGAATGCTAGAAATGATAATCCAGAAAGTCTCTAAGCAGAATGAGATTTCACCATAAAGCACAAAATTTTCTAGAAGAAACTTCCAATGATTCTATAGGATCAAGTTTCTCTGAGACAGAGATTGATATTTATGTAGGGTACAAATTTCCCTAATCTAGAATTTTACCTAAACAGACAACAAGAATACATCACGAATAGCAAGCCAAATATGATGAACATGCAACTCCTGCAAAATGCCATCTTAGTGAGAAGGCTGCTACAAATTTTCTGGAACCGCAAGTGAAAAACATATGTAAGGCCTAAAATATGCATGTGAACATACAGCGATCAGAGGCAGAACTTCAGCCACTCTTAGTGTCTGTTGCTGTTCATAACTCACTTAAAATTTATTTGGAACTGAGTACGGGAAGATGCAGATACGGTCAGAGTGAATTTACAGCTTGCACAGTGATTACCCCACCCTAGGGCCAACCCCATCTATTATGGCACGCTCTGTGTCCAGCCAGGATGGAGTTATTTTTTCACAGCAACCTGCATGCTGCCGTGTTTTAGATTTACAACTAAAACAGCATTGGTAACACACCAGTGCTTTAGCTATCACTGAACAGTACTTGCACAGCATCAAGACCGCCTCCATTTTTCACTCTGCTCCCCAAGCAGATAGGCTGAGGACAAGGAGGGCAATGGGAAAAGATTTGACTGGAACAGTCTATCTGGCATGCCATACAATTCCATGTTTAGAAATAAAACTGAGGAGGGGTTCTCCCCACGGTAGTCTCTTGTCAGAAATCAACTGGGCATCAGTCTGCTCACAAGAGCTGGTGATTGCCTTTCCATCACCTGTGGTTTTACTTTTTCCTTCACTTTAACTGTCTTTATCTCGACTCATGAGTTCCCCCTGTACTCAGCACTAGTGAGGCCGCACCTCAAGTACTGTGCTCAGTTTTGGGCCCCTCACTACAAGAAAGACATTGAGGCCATGGAACGTGTCCAGAGAAGGGCAACAAAACTGGTGAGGGGTCTGGAGCACAAGCCTTATGAGGAGTGGCTGAGGGAGCTGGGATTGTTTAGTCTGGAGAAGAGGAGGCTCAGGGGAGACCTCATTGCACTATACAACTTCCTGAAGGGAGATTGTGATGAAAAAGGGTCTGGCCTCTTCTCCCAGGCAAATAATAGGACCCGAGGAAATGGCCAGAAGTTGTACCAAAGGAAGTTTAGGTTGGACATTAGGAGAAACTTTTTCTCTCAGAGGGTGGTCAGGCACAGGAATGGCCTGCCCAGGGAGGTGGTGGAGTAGCCATCCCTGGCAGTGTTCAAGAGGAGCCTGGATGAGGAGCTACGAGATATGGTCTAGTAGCTTGTGGTACTAATAGGAATGGGAAGGCGGTTGGACTGGATGATCTTGCAGGTCGTTTCCAACCTTGTGATTCTGTGTGATTCTGTTTTTCTTGCTTCCTGCCCTTCTGATTCTCTCCCCCATCCCACTGCAGGAGGGAAGCAAGCAGGCAGATGAGTGCTTAGGTGTTGGCCAGGGTCAACACACCCGCCACATTGTGCAACAGAGGAAGATAAATGTGCGCTGTCTCCCCTGTTTAGTGACTCTGTCTGGAAAGGTGACACTGTCTTAAGTCATCACCTAACCTCTATCAGCACTCTGCACTTAGTGATCTGCAGAGCCCTTAACAAAAGCAACCAAAGTCTGAAAAGTAAAAAGCTGAGTAAACCTGTTTACTATTTTAGAATTGCTCCCAATTGGAAATGTATTTCTTATGGAACAGGAGCAGTAATAAGGATATTGACATTAATGCCTAACTATTTCCTGTGCTATGCTCTTGTCCGACCTTGCTTGGAGCTGTGCTGGCCAATTGCTTGCGTGATCTACATATTATAGCTGCAGTTTATGGAAATGTTGGCACTTACACAATTATTTGCAATGCAGACAAGTAGAACAGAGCCTCTGAGTCTGTCACACAGTCTTCTGTCAGAAGAGTACAGCATCAACTTTACAGCTCTGCTATCTCTGAAGCCTCAAGCTGTTGTTTGTACACATTTACTCACTTGGTATCGCACCAAGGTATTAACAATTGTTATTGAAAGACAACAACCAACAGTCCAAAACAGCCCCTTCTGTTGAAAACAAAAGAAAAGCTGTTGAGTCAACATGTAGACATTCGCTAACGTGTCTGCAGAGCAGTGTACAGCTCTATGAGACACAAAATGCCTCACGTACTAGTTGCTTTCCAGTACAGCCAGCTCAGACTTCATTAGCATGACTTACTGGACCACGGCATGCAGGCAGGTTTTCTAGTAAATATGGAATTCTTTGGTACTTCCAGGCTACTGTCAGGGTTCAAACTCTCACAAAGCTAGTCAGTGGATGTGTTCCACACAGCACACATCATTGCAGTGATTGTGCAGATATACACTTCGGTTCATGTGCACAACAAAGAACGAGGAAGTTTAACACATTAACAGTTTGTAACTGCAACAGAACCCTACAAACATTCTTCCTAAGTATTTATCCCATTTTACTTAAAATAACTCCAGGATAACTCCTTACTTCCCTCCGCTCCTTCAAACTTGCACGCTTCATTCCAGGGAAGGAGTGAATTTTTATAGCTATAACAAGACAGCAATTTTATTCATTAAGACTTTGCCAGCCAAGACACTTGGGAGTCGTAGAAGAGTAATAAACACGTATTTTAAAAGACACAATAGAAATATTACTTTAAAAATAGACTAAAAACACAAATTAAGCAAGGAGAAAAGTACAAGATTAGTCAGAGAAAAGCCATAAGCTCTTTGAAATGGAGGAGTCTGTTTTGTTCAGTAATAAAGATGAATTAAAAGTCACAGGGGTCCTCCACCTTAATGCTTTTCTACAGCACAAGCATAATTATTAGTCAATGCTAATATCATGAACATATGAATTTCTACAAATGAACACAGCGCAGATGAAGCAAGGTTTAGTATCAGAAAGGTGAAGGTGTTCTCAGTCACAAATAACAGAAGACATCAAGCAAGGACAGCCTGAGCAAAACGCAGGAACGAGTGAGCAGAGATGGAAGCAGTGTGGTAAGGAGGCTTCTCCACTCCAAACTGAGCAGATGTGCTGATGGCAAATGTAGAGCAGGAGGTAGAGAGGAAGGAAAAAGGAGAGAAAGGCCAAAAATTAAAGGACCAGCAACATGTTTTATGGCAGTGAGAAACATCTCCACTCAGGTCAGAGAATGACAGCGCTGAGACCAGGAGCTGGTGATGGAGTCAGAGGGAAAGACCATGTGGCTTAAGTGACAGCAGCAGAACTCCTATTTAACCCCTAGCATTATATTTTATTTTATAAACATCTAACACAAGAGCTGAACCAAATTTTCAGCTGGTCTCTGACTGATTAATAACACATTAACCTGCAGTGATTCATGAATCTGAGGTGACCTTTAAAGCAGCGGTGAAAGTCCTTTGTGTGATGATTATCACAGAACTTAAAGCAGCCACAGAAGCTTCAAGTACCGTGGATGTAAAACAAGGGCTTTCATTCAGTTCTGTCTGCACCTGCCCAGCACAGCTTTTATATCTAAGTAAATTTCAATCTACTGTAGATACCACATATAGAGAGCCATGCCACAGATACCAATGACACAACTCAAGAGATTTTGAGGAAAATCTAATGCCACTCCCCATAAATGTCACCAGTCTAACTTTAACCACGATAAGAGCTCTTCTAACAGGGTTGAAGTTGTGTGTTCACAGATGCTTGTAGGAAGGAAGCAAAGAGCAAAGCCCTCATTTGGAGACAGGTTTAAATCCAAGTTCAGAAATTGTGGCCACTACAAAAAAAAAAAAAGCACCAAGAGGGTATCAGGTACATTTCATTTATATGGAAAATCTGGGGTTTGGAAGCCTTTTATTCCTTCCCCCTCCAGCTATTTTTAGCTGGACTCTCTCTCCTGTCTGGCCAGACCCACCTCACTAGATTAGGACTGAATGGAGGATAACTACTGTCCCACAGGAGCGTTCATGCACTCATTAATTACTTGTGGAAACAATTAAAAATTCTTGCTTGCTTTCTAAAGGAGCTGGAGAAAAGCAGGAGACAGCCTCTTTAAATCTTGCTTTATGCTTCTTGTCTTCATAGCTCTCCAACAGACTTGCACAGCATCAGCAGAATGAGCATTCCCCTTTTGATGCAGGAAGAACAGCCCGCCAATGAGACTGAATTACAGCACTAAAACACCATGTCTAAACAGAGCTCCCTTCACTGGCATATACCATACAGCTTAACCTCTTGTCAGTTATTTGAAAAAATATGTAAAAAGCAAGGGAGAAACATTTGCACAAGTCCAACTCGAGCAATAACCAGCCAGGCCTCAGGCTCTTACAGCGCTGCTGGCAGCCTATGTGCCTTGCACCTGGCTTGGCAGCCCTTCACCACACCACGCTCCCTTTGACTAATACAAATCACTTGTACACAGCACAGCAGAAATGGGCCCACAGGCACTAATTCATCAAACCTCAAAGAAAAATTAAGAAAGAAAAGCGTAGGCCTGAATGTCCAAATGCTGTTTCAGTAACACTATTTCCACTGTTAAACTTTGTGCAGAAATGGACACCAACAACTTCTGTCCTCTTGGCAAAACCTGAAAGTAACAAAAGAGAGAGGAGAGACCATGCTAACACAGCTGACCTCTTCTGTCAACTTGGCCCATTAAGCTGAAAGACAACAATTTATTTTTAAGAAAAATATTAAGAAAATCAATGGCACCACACTAAGAGTTTATGAGAACAACAATTGATTGAAAACCCTTCTCCCAGAGCTCAAAAATTTTGTCTCAAGGTGTAAAGCCACATCAGCATGATAAAAGATTGCTTTTGTGCGTTAGAACCAGCTTGGTTCTAGCTGCTAACTAGTTGCTTTCTTAAGAAAGGGGACAGGTGAAGCACTTCTTATTGCCAGCAGTGTTACAAGGCAGATACCTGTGCCCTGATAACGAGAGCTGAAAGAACAAACCATAACAGACAGCCAAATTTGCAAATCCTTGGGATACCAAATGACTTATGCAGGAATATCACAATAAATTTTCTCTGAAATTGTTGCATGCTGCTTTGGGGTAGGATCTCTTCAGCTTCCTCCTAGGAACAGAACTTCTGTTATTCTAAATTGCTCTAATTAGCTCTCTTCAGAGCCCTGTGGCTGTCGCTATTAGATTTTCAGCACAGCGACAACTTTCTCCAGGCAACAAGATAGTTACAAAATGTACCTTTCAAATTAGTTAGCAAAAAGCTATGGGAACTCAAAGGGTATGCTATAACCAGAATAAGATGTATGATTCTGTACTTTCAGCCCACGGAGAAACTAGACAAAGAGTAGATGTTACACATTCTCTCTTGGGAGAGATTTCTTTAAATGTTTGCATTAAAAATTATGAATTTGGGACACATATTAACTATCTTAGTAAGGCTCTCATTAAAAGGAAGGAAAGCTATGCTCCCCTACACACATACCTGCATCTCACTACACATTTAAAGTCTCTGGATGCAAGTAACAGTCTAATCTTTATAGTCTTCTTCTGTCTGAGACGTTTCCAGGGTGTTGCTGATCCTCAGACTCAACAATCCCTATATAGATTGATAGATATAGATATATATAGATATATACATACATATACACATGGTTTTTTTTTTTTAATTAACATTCTGTATGAAAGAATCTGTCCCCCCACATTACACTAGAATGCTACAGGTAAGATCTCTTTTCTGAAATCTTTCCCAAAGGGCTCAGGTTTGAAAAACAAGTTTGATTTCATCACTGAAAAGTTCAGTAACAGTCTTACAGCTAAATTAACATATTTTAATTTGATTTCGTTATTTCCTGATAACTGACTTGAAAGGTCACTGCTAGAATATTTACAAAGATTTTCTTTTCCTTTCTCATTCCACTTGCTCCCACCACAGTTCAATATTGGGTTCTGATCAGGCTGACATTCCCTGATCAGGGAAGATATGATACCCTTTCGTTTTTAGCCTGAAAACATTAATAATACAGCTCATATTTGAAACACAAACGTAATGGCATTCTGCCTGCTGGTTAAATATCAACAGATTATATCTTGGCATTCAGAGAAAGGACCAGTATTTCTTCATAGACACAGAAATGCCTTAATTTTTCATTTAACTTTTCAAGCACAAATCTTGCATTTATACCATTTTTCACCTCAAAAGATTACAAGCTTTTTAACTATATGTTTAATGTTAATAATAATAAAGAGCCTTACCATTCTCAAAATATCACAGAAATTCCCTTGTGCGCTCCAAACAACTTTCTTGCAAAGTATTGAGAGATTACTACCCTTAATTTGTCGTTGTGTGGAAACGGGGTTGAATAACTGCACGAGACTGAATAACTGCATGAGACTACAAAGTGAATCATGAGATGAATCAGGAATTAAGTCCACACCACCTCAGTCAATCACTGGACTGCACTAATTAGAGGTTAGAACCACTTCTAACCATGCCGAGTTGAAAGGCAGCAACTGCTTAATGTTAACATTTTAAAATTCAGAATAAGCATTGCCTATCAACAAACAATATTTAAACCCTGCATTTATGTGAAAAGCAAAAGACTGCTCGATATGGAAAGGACTACTCAGGAACAGTACTATGTTTGTGATTGCACATCTGTGGCTGCCAGCCAGGCCAAGCAGCAGGTGCTGAATACCCCTCAGCTGAGTATTAACAAAAATAATAATAAACATAAAGCAAGCCACTAGGTGGCACTACAATTAGAACAGACTGCAAAGGCGTAAGTCAGAACAAAGCATGGAAAAGTAATTTCTTCAGTCAAAGTGCATTCCGAAGTGGGACAGTACTTGTGGCCAACATCAGTCACGATGCAAACAAGCTCTGGGTAACCTACACGCTTATCTGTAGTATTGTGTATGCTGTTCAGTCCTACACTCACCAGAATCTGCACTACCTGTGGGCTTTTCTTGACAGCTCTTCAAGTTGAGGAAAACAAAATTCACTTTCACTGAGGATTATTTTGAATTTTTGCTTGGAAAACACCTGTGAATGATCATTTTAGGCAAATGGTTCTTAATACAGGAATTAACTTGTTTCAAAGGTCTTGAACACAACATAATTTACTCAATGATTAATAAGATATACTCGCAATAGGCTTTTTTCAACTTTCAGTTATTAATTTTCTAATCAATCACTAACTGAGCACAGCTTCCAGAGGTGGTAGGCAACAGAGAATGAAGAAAAGGTAAATAGGAAGCAGCTTGCTAAGGGTTTCAGGAAAGTCCAACAGACAGAGGAAGTGAGACAGGCAGACTGGTTGTTCAGTGCTAAAAGGAACCAGTTATATTTCCAGGCAAAATTTTAGAAGCCTCAGATCTAAAGACCTACTTACCTTTTCTGTCTCATTTCTTCACAGCTTTCTGTGGATAACCTCCTTTATAGCTATTCCCACTTTTCTCCTTGTTCTCTCAGATCCTTCCACAGCATTACTGGCATCTTTACCAGGTTTCCTCAATTGCATCTTTAAGTGTTATGAGGATGAAACTTGGGATTTGTGGTTTATCTACTTGCCAGAAAGCAGCAGGCAGCTACTAACAGGACTAGAGCCACACTGGAACATGGCACGCAACCTCAGTCTTTGCTTTGTTCTGTGTAGGCAAACTGCTGTGCTGTATCAGTGTCACATAATAAACTAATGGTCACCAGATCGCAAAACCATTTGCTTTAGTCTCATTTCAGAGATGTTGTCACCCAAGGGTGTTATTGGCATGCTTCTTGCTCTTCCAAGTTGTCCCTCAAGAAGAGAAACGCACATCTATGTGACTGCCAGAAGCAACGGGACTCCTTGGAATATAACAATTGTCACTAGACCAAAGGCCCAGTATGTCCCACATCCTTTCTGCAGAGGCCGTAAAACAGCACCACAGACAAACAAACCCTGCTGCACAGAGGCTGTGCTGAAGCCTGAGTTAAATGAGCAAAGTCCTAACTTCTACAGGATTCCCATGTGGCAAGTCAGACAGCTCTTCTGAGCCTTCTTTTTAGTAACACTGTAATTATACACCTGAACACAGCTGGATATATATATAATTCACTGAATCTGCATTACAGTATGTGCAGCTTCTTCATCCTCAGGACATACTTTGGAAATGCATGCAGAAATCAGGCTAAAAGCTGGGGAGTACACATCTGTGAAAAATCTAGCAAAGTTCTGGGACCATGTAATATATGTGACATTTTTCTTTCTTTTAGAGTGATAATCGGAAACTAATTGATAGCACTGATGACGTTAACTCAGGTATCACTGTTTAGGGTTTATGTGCCTCGGTTACGCTAGCACAGACAAGTGCCAGACCCACCGAGGGCTGACAAGGACAGCCCCAGCGCCCCACAGGGCACAAAATGGCCCCTCAGCCGACACCTCCCGCCACAGGGGGGCAGAGTAGAACTCCCCGCGCGGAGGTCCCCTCCGCGGCCCGGAAGGGCCGTACGTCCCACCCACCACTCGTGCTCATCCTCCTCGCGGATTGGATTTCGGCCGCGTCACTCCTAGACCGCCCTCTCTCTGATTGGTAGATGCGCAGGTGGGCGGGCAGACGCGGTGCTGGGTAGGCAGACACTATGGCGGCGGTAGCGCAGTGCGTGTGGGGCGCGCTCCGTCCGCGGTCCCCGCTGCTGAGCCTGGCGCTGAGGTGAGCGTGGTGCTTCCGGACCGGGCGCATCGCTAGGGGCCGCGATCGGGGCCTAGCCCCTCGCGCCTGGGCTTGGTGTAAGGGCCGAGGTGCCGTGCGGCTGCTGCTCTCCCCGCCGGGCCTCGGGCAGCTCTTGCGGGCGGTTGCATCACGCAGACTGCGTGCTGCGGTGAAAGCGGGCCCCTGTGCCCTATAGCATAGGCTGGACCGAAGGGGCACTCACGAGCTGCTGCCCGGTGATCGGTATCTCGCAGCCGAGTTGTTTGCAGCAGTTAAGATAAGCTAAATTCAGTTCCTTTGATGGAAGGTCCTGCAGACAGATTCCACAGTTCTAGAGTAGTTAATCTGTGCTCTGATGCACGTTTGTTGTGGATGTTGATTTGTCAGATGAAGTGTCCAGTATGTCCAGAAAGCACTAATGTCTTACAAGGTAAGTGGTCAGTTAATACCCTCCACGTGTTTTTTGCCATAGGACCTCTCCGCGACTGCTTTGTGTGGCGACACAGCAGAAGAGCACCGGCCAGAACTTGGAAGAGGACCAGGGTCAGAGCCACAATGAGCAGAAGGCTGAACCCACTGCTGCTGAAAGAATGTTAAGTGAGGAAAAGGCTAAACTGGAAGAGCAGCTCAAGGAAGTTACTGTAAGTGGCCACTGCTCAGTCTGTGTGCATAGCTTCCGGGCTGTATACCTAAGAGTCTTGATTATAGGTTCTCAGTGCATAGTCTGAACATAGCAATCCAACTGCTGTTTAGTTAATGGATAAAAAGTTGTAATTAGATAATTTCTCAAAACTTAAGAGAATGGATTTACTGTAACTCCTGAAATGTATCTCATCCTGCTCTAAAACTTTAGGTGGTTTCATTCTGATTTCTGGATAGAATCTTGTTTGACCTGCATTGGTCCTTGGAAGCAAATTGCTTCGGAGAAGTTCTTTGTGGTACCAGGCAAAGCAGCATTAGGAATGGCAGTAAGCATATACAGGAAGAAGTTAACTCACCTGACTGGTGATAGGGCTTCTGGCTATAGAACTTCTCAGGAAGTAGCCTTCATCCAAAAGATGCTCTCCCTTTGGAAGCTAGCCCTTAAATGAGCCCTTCCTGTCACATGGGAAGCAAGGTGAATTGCTTGCACCTGTGCTTCCTGGGCCAGCCACCCCACCTTCACCAGGTGCCGAGTCATCAGTTCAAGCTGTGACATAATTGTTCCCCTACAGCCTGGAAATTTGTTCTGTAGTTTCACTGACTTCAGGCCACTTTGATTTTTGCCCAGTGGAGAAATAATTCTTTGAAGTTCATTTAAGGCTTAGAATGCATCTTGTATGTATGTATGTGGGCTAAGAGTAGGTATTCTGAAAACAGCCACTGACTTTTCCAAAGGTAGGGGTTAACGATTCTTAGCTTGTCTATAATACTGTACTTATTACATGCTTACGCAGTGGGAGTTTGAACCCGTCTCTGTTGGAGATGCCTTTAAACAGGAGACTAACGTGTCGTGTTGCATTCCCACTATGTGGCCTAATGAATCTTGCATTCTCTCTCATGCATGACTTAACTGAGAGTGAATAGTGCCCTGGGAGGTGAGAGGTGTGGATTAAACAAAGGCATTGCTTTTTTGGATGAGTGCTTTATATAAAATGTCTTTCTAGAGCATTTGGGACTTTGAGGAGATAGCCCAGAACCTTCTGTAATAGCAGCACCTATGAACTGTAAGTGGATTGAGACTCCTTTCTGCTGCCCTTAGGAAAGAATTGAAAGACAGAAAAGATTGTTTAACACCTGTGTTGACAACATATGCTCCTGGCTACATAAGGCATCTCTTCAGTCAACTTGTTGATGTGAAAGTCAACCATACAGTGTGTGCAGGCCCAGCAGAGTTCTGGGTCAGGTGGTGCAGCACTGAAGTGCCAATGTTTGTTGAATCTAGTTCTTAATGCATCTCTTGCTGCAGGACATCTTCTAGCAACATACCTAAACTTAGCCTGATACACAGAGGAGTTCGACTTTGTAGTTTGTAAGGGCTGAAAAGCCTGGAGGACACTCTGTGGTACGCATGGAGAGGGAAGAGGCAGATTGAATGGGTGGGTTGAATCTTGTTTGCTGCGGTGTCAGAATACGCAGTGACTTACGAAGCCTTCCTGCCAACACTTGCCAGAGAAAGCAGAAATCTTTGGAAAAATTCACGTATCTGTAGTGTCAAAAATTCCTGACAGCAAATCTATTCACAAGTACTGAGTCTGGAGGCCAGTCCTTCCTTCCTTTCTCTATCTTCTTTCTGTGCTGAAATGAAGCAAACAGTTGTCTTCGCAAGGATGCGGTGATAACTGTCGTGCCTTCAGTTTGCCTAAATCCACTGTCTAAAAAATAATGTAACAATAAAAGAGAAATGCTGTTTTGTACTCAACTTGCTTTAGAATTATTTTCAACGCTTCGACCGCGTGGATTGAAATCTCTTCTGGTTTGTTTTTCTGCAGGATAAGTACAAGCGGGCCTTGGCAGATGCAGAAAATGTGAGGCAGAGAAGCCAGAAACTCGTAGAAGAGGCCAAGTTGTACGGTCAGTGAAGGCTCTTTGGTTTTAATCTTAAGACCCAGGAATACCAACTTGAAAAGCAAAGCCTGGAAAACAGAGCTAACTAGCCTACAGCTTTAACAGGTTGTACTTAACAGTTATTCTGGCTACTTAGTTTAAGAAAACATCTTTAGGGGAAAGGGGTTTAAAAATGGTTCCTCATTTGGTAACAGAATTATAGTAATCTCCCTTAAGATAGGGCAAGACTTAACCAATTTAAGTCAACCACTTTGAGTTTTGTTTGAATTTGGCACCTGGTTTTCTAAATGTACAGCATTAGGAGATGCTTCTAGTGAGGTTTGCAGCCTCAAGTTTGCCTTTTTATGTGCTCAGTCCCGTGGCAGACTTCAAAACACAAGGGAGAGCATGGAATACTGGCGTGCTTGCTGTGGTGATGTTGTTTTGTTGTTATTGATGTGTGGATTTTGAGGTGGTTCATTTTGTGGAGGTTTTCATTTGTTTGTTTTGCCTTTCAGATTTGAGTACCATTCCTCCTCTGGTGAAGGCCATAGCTTTCACACAGAGGCAGAACAGTGGTAGGGAACGTACAGCTGTAGGCTCTAAGGAGTGCTGGAAACACATCTGCCTCCAGCAGCCAGCTCACTGACCTCTGACACAGCTTTCTGACTTCATACACTTCTTGTGTGTAAATGCTGTAGCAAAAGAAAAGCATCTCTTGTTTCATAGTTCTGTACCATTTTCATGGCTGTTTGAATGCTTCATCGTGAAGTTCATTTGCAAAAAGCACTGTTTGGTTGATGTGCTGTGTAGTGCAGAAGGGCTTGGAGTCATCTCCGAGCCCAGAGATGTATGACAGAAATAAATATTCTAGTAAAGTTTCTCATTTAAACTTTATCACAGTTAATGTCTGCCTGTAAGTTTCATTGTTCTTTTGGGATTGCTTTTTTTTCTTAAGAGAAGGGAAATTCATTCTTAAACTTGTCCATAGTGCACTGAGTCCATAGAGGTGCAGTGACAGCTGTCTATAGAAACAACTTATGCTAAAAAAAATAGAAAATAAAGAAAGAATCCCTTTCTGAACAAATTGCTGTCTGGTTTGATCCAGAGCAGTCAATTGGTGTTTGGGACAGCTCAGCCCTCGCTGTAGTTTTAGGCTGAATTTCAAGTTTTGATTCATTTCCTAATATTTTGGGAACTAACTGGGCACTTTCAGATACAGTTCTGTAAAAGGCTCAAGTCTCTAAGCAGAGCTGTGCAGGTGTTACAGTGACCTTTTCCTGAGAACTGGTTCATCCTTACAGATCCTGCAAGACGCTTCTGTAGTTCATTGTCCTCTGGTACTGCGCTCCTATCTTGTCCTGGTGAGGAGCAAATAAGTGGATAGAGTTATAAAGCCTAACCCTGACTAAAAGAAGAAATGAGCAGGGCTACCACAACTCAGTGCCCTCTGTCATCATCAGACCTCGGTGGAGAAATGCGTTCTTCTACTGAGTTGTTTTGGTCTTTTGTGATTGCTTGAGACAGTCTACCTTAAGTGAGATGAGTCCAGATTCTTCTAGGGTGAGCCAGAGATCAGCTTCAGGCTGCAGGCTGCTGCTGGTCCAGGAATTACTCAGCACGAGGCACAGCCTGTGAGTGTGGCTCACTCTGTAAGAGCAGTTTGTAGTGGGAGGAGGGTTACGAGTTCTCTGTTCATTCAAGGAAGAATCACTGTTCAGCTCTTAAGGTTCCTTGTCAGCCTGACTACAAGCTTTTTCTTCTGCAAACGCTCTTAGTACCTCAGATTAAAGAGTAAGAATAGAGCAATATAATGCTTTGGTCTGCAGGTGAATCCCACCATGTGAGAGACAGAAGATCCATTCCTTAACAGCAGGAAATGACATGAAGCACCTGAAGGTTGTGGTGACTGTCACTGCCATCTCACCAGCACGCTTTTCATTTTTTTGTTGGTGGTGGTTTTTCATACTTGCTTTCCTCCCTCCCCTTTCCTTTCTTTTTTAGGTATTCAGAGCTTCTGTAAGGACTTGCTCGAAGTCGCAGACATCTTGGAGAAAGCAACAGAAAGCGTTCCAAAAGAAGAAATTAAGGATGAAAATCCTCACCTGAAGAGCTTGTACGAAGGGCTGGTCATGACAGAAGTACAGATCCAGAAAGTGTTCAAAAAACACGGGCTGCTCAGACTGGACCCTGTCGGAGCCAAGTTTGACCCCTACGAACACGAAGCGTTGTTCCACGCTCCCATGGAAGGGAAGGAGCCCGGCACTATTGCATTAGTATCCAAGATTGGCTACAAGCTGCACGGGCGCACGCTGCGGCCCGCCCTGGTGGGCGTTGTGAAAGACGCTTAGCTGCTGAATCAGGTCGTTTGAAATGCCATACAATTATTAAACAGCTGGATGGGTTTTCTCTTACATCGTGCTTTCCTTATTCCTCTGTCCCCCAAGAGGTTTCAGTGAACCAGTTGAGGTCTCCCAGTGAAAATGAAGCAGACAATGACATTCTGTTGCTTCAACAGTGTTCCTTCAGCTCTCTTCTTTCAGTAATATTTGTTACAACCGTGGCTACTGAAGGTACATTAAAATGAAATGAACAAAATGCTCACAATTCTGCAATCTTGAGTTTATCACTGTGTAAACTGAAGATCCAGTCAGTGGTTCAGGTGGTTCCTTTCACTTTGCAGAACCTAACACTGCAAAAGTGGGTGAAATCGTACAGCTCACCAGTACTCTGCAGGTATCCGTTGGCTTTTTGGCTGATGTAAGTGCCCATGTTTGTAGTGTGCCTGTTCAGAAACAATCCCTCCCAACAACTGAAACGTTTGTGAATTCTGACCTGTAAATAAAAGGCAAGGGAGAGCAGACATCCTTTGTAATTGTTCAGCCCTTTTAGATCAGTAGTCAGGTTGACTCAAGAAAACCATCTAATACTTGTATGGCATTGAAGAACCAATACAACTTAATTTATCCTTTCTCTGGATTTTTAATTTAATATTGTATAAATTGGTTTAAAGGATTTTGATAGACTTGCAACTTTCATGCTCTGCCATCAGTTTGTTATGTAAACTGTAGTTAAAACCCCACTGAAACTCAGAATAGCTGAAGAAGTGAGTAGCTCAGAGTTTGGTATCTGCTGCATTTAGAACTACACGAGTAATTGCATTGTAAGCGGCTCAAACAGAAACGTGAACTCAGCTTCACTTCTTGTGTTTGCTAACCTTGGATCTTAGGCTGCGACAGAGCTTTCCCACATGCAGCTCTTGTCACGTGTAACTCCACCTGCTGCACCCCGTTCTGCAGAATTAGGCTACAATACAGTGCCATGAGTGGCAGAGTGCTCTGCTCTGCGTTCATCTGGTCACGTTGAGAGGAGTGGATGGGAGCTGCCAAACTACACCTCTGACAGAGCATCTTCCCTCAGATCCTCAAAGCCCATACGTTTAGCACACCAGACTGAAACATAAGTATGTTATTTAGGACCTGGTAATGTAACAGTAAGGACTTCTGAATTTTCCATCCTCACTGCTGGTTGTTGGGATTAAAGGAGCTTCTTAAGTGTTGGTTGAGATTGAGATTTTCGTAATGAATTTACCAGCTCCTTAGATGGTGTCTTCTTTGGACTACATATAAGGTATCGCTAAACACAACTTACTGTTGAGTGTTCAGCACAGGACTCAAGCTCAGTTCCTTAAAACTAAGTGAATTCTGAACATCTGAGTGAAATAATTCCTTTTCCTTGGCCTGCCCCTTCAGAGGAGGTAGTGTCTGTTTGCTGACAGATGACAGCAGAATGCACTGAAGAAATAAAAAAGTGGGTGGCTCTGAAGTGTAAGAGTAGCTAATAAAGCTGCCACTGCTACCTCTGGCCTAGCTAGTTTGTTACAAGCACTTCTCCACACTTCATCATGTAGCTAAAACGCATCTCTAGTCACTGCTGCCAGGGCTTCAGCTGGTACAATGAGGGCTATGTTACCATGAAATCAACAATGGAAAGAAACTTTAATACAAGTTTATTTACCAATATACAATGCAAAAACCTAGTAAAATGCTGAGTGTGCACAACATCAGTTAGGTTTTACATGATTTCAGCACAGACATTTGTGTGTCCGGCACAGCTACGCCAGTACACTACGCAACTGAGTGCAACGTTCCCTTTAAGGAAGAAGCTGATGAACCAGGGGTGCTCACCAGGTACCCTCCTTCACAGTATTTAATTCATCATCACTTAAGAGCACCTGGGGCACATGCAAAAACACCTTGCAAAGAAAGAGCAGTAAACCAAAAGGCTGATGCAGTCGGTTACAATTGCAAAGAAACCTGGTGCAGCCACCATGCAAGAGAAGAACGGCAGAGTGCTTCGGTTCTGTGACTCACAAGGCCATCCACAGGCAGAGGCTCCAGTGCCTCTTAATGCCATTCTTAACCCTCGCTGGGACTGCAGCAGAACGCAGGGCAGGAGGGGCTGTAAGCAGAACGCTGTAACGAGCCCTCCCGATCCGGGCCGGACGCACAGAATGAAGGTTGATGCTCCTCTGCTACTCGGTGAGTTGTACTGTAACACATGGCTGGGACTGATGGAAGCACGAGTACAGCATGACAGCAGGCTGCCTGCCGCCCCTACCAGCAGCAGATCAGACCGAACAGCTGACGGGCCAGCGCTTTGCCATAGGCTTACATCAATGCCGTTAGGGCAGATACTACAATTAGCATTATTTTTCGTTAGAAAATAAGAGCATTAAGCATAAAAAAACCAAGCACCTTTTCATTAGCGACATGAAGCCCGGGGTATCTGTACAGTACAGGAAGCACTTCCTGACAAACACAAGACACAAAGTTGAAGAGCTTTTGCCACGCTTTTTCTCAGCCCCTTCACCACACGAGAAGCAGCACAGCCCTACTAAGTCGCCAGATAAAGGTAACTGCATCTCAGCTTGAGGAAACAAAACAGCAGCTCGTAACAAAGGAATGCTTAGACTAAATCGGTTCCATCTGAAAACACGGGACAGCAGCATCCTCTAGTGCAAGTCACCTTTAAAATTAAAAGCATAGCTGACAGTGAGACGCTGCTTCTAGGGAAGCCCTTTCCAAGGGATCAGCATTTGCTACAGCAAACATTTACCACCTTGAATTTGCTTGCAAGTATAAAATAAATATAGATATCCATGTTTCATACATTAAAAATACTTTATTTTACATTCATCTTGATGTTCAATAAGTTACGTCTAGCACCAAAGAAACCTTTTGGAAGGGCTGAGGAATTCAGGAACTACAAAGAGTGAACGCAGAATTAATTTCTACAACATTTAAGTGAGTCCTTGGTGCCTAGATAGTTCTGTTTTTAAGTTACTGTTCAGATGGGCTTTAGGCTATTGCTTCAGTTAGGCTTAGGTGTACCAAAGCACTGTAGAAATATATAATTTAGATCTGAGGAAGATAGTAATAAATCAGAAACCCACATCTGTGTTAACCTCCCACTGCAGGCAGAGCTGAGGCTCCAGCACAGCGCCGGAGCGATGCAGCAGCCGGAACCGGTCAGAGGAAGAAGCACATTGCATAACTCCAAGGCTGGAAAGGCTGAGCTTCCTTTCCACAGGAGAAGGACAGAGGAAATAACCAATGGTTTACACCTTCTGAACTTGTCTCGTGTGCTCTCTGTACATGCATATAGGGTAGAAGAGGTTCTTAAAGCTACCGGCACGCTGCACTGAGTTACACTGCTTTGCCTCGAGTGCCCGAGAAGCCGCTTCCAGGTAAGCCAAAGCATTCCATCAGAGAGCACAGAGCCCTCTCCTTGTTTGGAGGGACGTAACACCACAAGCTCAAAACAAAAAGGCACTACAGTTTTTTTTTGTGTGTTGTGTTGTTTTTTCCCCTTCTCCTTAGAAATGCTGGCTTTATAACTGCACCCTTTGTATGCTAAACTCAGCGGTAACACTATTCAGATAATGCTGGAGATACCGACTCAAAACCAGTTCTGGTCAGCGTACCCCTGCCAAGCTGCAGAATTAATACTGTTTTTAAGATGCCAAGGGCTCCTCGCTGGCTATGGCCCAAGGCATCAGAACCAGAGCACACCTCCCGTGTTCGCATCTGTTCTCAACTCAGTCAGCTCCGTCTCCTGGCACATCCACATAGTGGAGCTGCTGCCCAGCTGGCTGCCACCCACTGCCCAGCCCAGGACTCAGTGCAATAACACTGATGTCTGTCACGCAGAATCAACTTATTTTTTTTAAATTCATGTGGTTAGATGCCAGCACAGGCATCTAAGAATGAAATGAATGATAAAAAAGCCTTTTCCAGTCCTCCTCGAACACCTTTCCCTTAACTGGTACATATTACTACAACAACGGTGTGGATCGGGTGCTTCTGCTGCGCTCTGCCGCACTGTAACTCCAGGCCTGCGTGGCAGGGAGCACAGCCCTCACAGAGCTCTGACAACACAACGCTATGCCAAAGTGACCACTGCGGCACACCGAGATCCATTCTGCCAACCACAGCCGTAACTTCAGCACATTTAGTCCTGAAGGTTTCAAGGTACGTGCAGCCAGAAACCTGCGATGGCTGCATCCACCGCTCTGCGCTCCAGGAGCACAGCAGCAGTGCACTGTCATCTATATAAATTAATTTTTATAAACCAATCTCAGCACAGCCACCATGAGCTTCAAAATTGAGCTCCCTGTCCCCAGCCCTCCCAGCTGGGCTCAGGAGGCAGCTGCAGGTGCTC
The DNA here is from genome assembly GCA_016647715.1 of Pavo muticus. NCBI lineage: Eukaryota > Metazoa > Chordata > Aves > Galliformes > Phasianidae > Pavo > Pavo muticus. The sequence continues at coordinate 473,744 of JACDJE010000152.1, forward strand.
GGGCTATACATGCTGGGCACAGCAGACACGGGAGGAGAAGCAGGTTCCTCCTGCAACAGGAAGCGGTGATTTCACCATGGCAGCGTTCTGCGTGTTCTAAGCCACAGCTGGCCACAACCAGCCACTTCACAGTGATGCTGAGCCCAGCACAGAGCACAAAGCTGCCTGGCCAAGCGTACACCGAGGTCAGGCAGCTGAAGGCAGCTCTCCGAGAGCCCTTCCCACACAGCACAAATACCTGCGGGCACCTCATCCACCACTCCCTATCACAGCTCACCCCTGCTGTACCCCACAGAAACTCTCACCCCACGTCCTGATACCTGGGCTGTGCTACAAAGGGCAGTGCTCCAAAACCTCCATGACGGCCACACCAATCCCTGCACCCTGCACCTGACAGCTCAGGATTTCTGCAAGCTCTGCTTGGCTGCCAGCACTGTGACAAAAACAACATCAGGGAGAAGAAGAACTTGTCTGCTGAAAACCATCTTCCGCCTTCAAAAAAAATGAAAGAAAAACAAGGCAAGGATTATGGATGACATTGACACTCACTTATCCAACAGTAAGGAGTGAAGTGACCACCCCAGAACCATTGGACTTGAGTAGGTTCACATGAAAGAAATCTCTTTGAGCAACGTAACAAAAACAGTGTACTCTGACGAGTAATGAAATCCAATGGAGAAGTTTCACAATTCAGTATTTTTCGTGACCCAAAGCAAAAGTCTACTCGAAGCATGGACCACAAACACTGTGGGGCTTTTTGTTTTTGCTTTTTTTGTTTTGTTTGTCTGTTTTGAATGAAATAATTTCTGTATCTCCAGAGAGGGAAGGAAAAAGAAGGGAGCCCGTCAGGCCTCTGACGTGGTGGCTCAGATGCGGTGGGCTTCATGATGCATCTCTGGATATCCAACCACTCTCTGTTAGAAAGTTTAAAATCCTTTTCTTCAGTACCTTATCTAAGTAACTGGGAAGGCGGCTCTTGGAAGGAATCCCTTGTCTTTTCTGAAGATGGTCTTTAATGATGATGGTTTTTACAGTCACGTAACGCGCAGGACTCAAATTCAGAGAGCTGCAAAGCACTTTTTCCCTGTCCGATAAGAGTTCAAAACCAGGCAGGTTTTCAATGGCAGCAAACTCCCCTTCTTTGCCGTCCTCCTTCCCCCTCTTGGAGCTGGCTATGTTTTTGTTCTCCTTCCTCTTCTCCCGTTTATGTCTGGCTGCCTCGTATTCCGCCGACTCTTCCATTTTGGTGATTCCATTTCTGCGATACCGCTGCAGTTCCCGGATCTTCGCTCGAAGAACTCTCTCCTTGTGCATGTTCTCAAAGAAGTCTTCAAACTCCTTACAGGACATGAACTGGTACAGAGGCCTCAGCTTCAGCCTCAACTCCTTCTCTTCTTTCGTGATCTTTCGTTTGGGAGTTTTCTCCTTGTCCTTCTTATCCTTCCCCAGGAAGGCCGGCACCAAGTTATAGTCTCGCGCAATGTTCTTCCGCCGTTGTCTCTCCTTGAGTTTTCTTACATACATGTCTACGTGAGCTCTTTTCAATTCTATCTCCACGTCATCATCGTCGTAGTTCACCGACAGGCCGCTGATCAGAGTCTCAGCATCCTGATCGTATTCGATCTCGTAGTCATCCCGGAGCGGCATGTAGCCCAGCTGCTGCTGCTCAGCCACCGATATGTCCAAGGGCGGGAGCGGCGTGGTCAGGCTGGGAGAGAGAGGGCCCCCGCTGGGACACGTGTGGTCCGTTACTCTGTTGGGAATGGTGTCGGGGATGCAGGCCTTCCCCAGGTTGCCGTGGATGTACATGCTCACATAGTGCTCCATCACCTCCTGGGGTGTCCGGGATGCTCCCACGTGAGCGGCCATGTCTTCCTAAATGGAAAAGAAGGAGGGGCAAGAAGATGGTTCCCATTACACCTCCAGCGGAGCACGCACTCCTCCTTCCCTGTCCCTCAAAAACCAACTCACAAGACCCAAACTATTCCAGCAATAGCGCTGCCACACAGTTAGGTCCAGGTCAGTATTTACAAGTGCAAAAGTGACAAGAAAAGCAATGGGAACACAGGAAGCCATGAAAAAAAAAAGTATCAGTGCATCAAGCTGCCTCTGAGCTGCTCCTGGGGAGAGCGGCCCTGTCTGCACACCATCCACACGGTCTCTGCTGAGCACCCTTTGCTGCCTCAACAACACCACTCAGCACTGCGACGGTTCCCAAGTCCCCGAGCTCACTGTGCCACCCGCCAGGGCTCTGCTCACTTACAGCATTGTTTTTAGAGCAACAGAGAAATAAGGAAAGCAACGTTTACGGCCTACAGTGGTAGGAAAAGGGAAATGGCTTTAAGCTGGAAGAAGGGATGCTAAAGTTATAGATGTTCAGAAGAAATTATTTACTCAGAGGGCAGTGAAACACAGAAACAGGTGCATGGAGAGCAGCGGCTGCCCCAGCCCCAGAGGTGCTCGAGGCCGGGCCGGATGGGCCCCGGGCAGCCCGACCCGGCGGGGTACGGCCATCCCACAGCAGGGTAAGAACCGGGTGGGCTTTAGGTCCCCCCCACCCCATAGCCGCGCCACCCCGGGCGGTGACAGAGCCGCCCCGCAGCCCCCGCCCCGCAGCCCGGCGCGGCCCCGCGGCGGACGGCCCTTACCCAATTGCCGAAGCCAAACTGCTCGATGGCGTCCAGCAGCAGCTGCTCCTCCCGGCTGCTCCAGCCGCCCTCCGCCTCGGCGCCCCACAGCGTGAAGCGGCCGCCGTCCACCAGCTGGTAGCCGTGCCATCGGCGGTGCGGGCCGATCTCGGCGCCGGCCGAGAAGCAGTCGGGACAGAGCTCGATGTCGGCGCACTCGGTGCAGCGGAAGCGCAGAGAGCTCACCTCGGCCAGGCAGTACACGCAGTACTTCTTCCCCAGTTCCGCCATCTTACCCCGCCCGCCGCCGCTCCGCACGCACGCGCGGCCCCGCCCCCGCTCAGACGCGGCCAATGGCAGCGCTCCCGCCGGGAGGAGCCTCGCGCCGGGCGGCCAATAGATGAGGAGAGATCGGGCCGCCCCTCTGGATAGTAGCCAATGAGGGAGAAAAGCCCGGGCGCAGCGGGGATTAAAATGAACGAGCTGCTGCGATTGGCCGAGAGGAATCCTGCTTCCTTTCCGGCGGCCAATCGGAGAGACGACCCCGGGCGACCCCGCCGCTGAGTGGTGGCCGGGGAGAGCGGGCGGGGCCTCAGGGGCGGAGGGAGGGGCGGGGCCGGCAGAGCCGAGTCCCGTCGCCCGGGCAACGGGGGAAGCCAACGGGCGACGGCATGGAGGCGGCGGGGGAGCCCGTAGGGGAGGAGCTGGAGAGGAGCGGGGATAACGAAGTCCCCGAGAGCGAGCCCGGGGCGCTGAGCGCGGGGAGCGAGGAGCCCGAGGGCCCGGCGGAGCCTCCGGAGCCCGCAGAGCCCGAAGGAACCGTGCCGGGCGCCGGGGAAGAGGAGAGCGGCGCGGAGGACACCGCCCCCGGCGGGGACCCGGAACCTGCAGCCCGCGGCGAAGCCGAGGAGACGGAGGAGAGGGAGCGCGAGGCGCTGCTGGCCGAGTACCGGGCGCTGGAGGCCGAGCGGCAGCGGCTGCACCAGGCCGACGGCCGCCTGCAGCTGCTGCTGGGAGAGGCGCTGCGGCCGCAACGGGTCGAGCGGCGGGCGGACGAGGCGGGCGGGCAGCAGCTGTTCGGCGAGCGGCTGCGGGAGCTGCGGGAGCTGTGGCGGCGGCGGGAGCGGGAGGCCGCAACCTGGCAGCAACGGGTGGACGCTCGGCGGAAGGACCGCACGGAGAGCGAGGCGAGGGCCGGTGCCGCCTGGGCCGCCTTCCAGGCCCGGAAGAAGGCAGTGGCCGTGCAGACCCTCGGACGGCGGCGGGGCGGCAGGGAGGCGGCCCTCAGGGTGGTGGGCGACATCCAGGCCCGGGAGCAGGACAAGGAGATCTCCGTGCGGGAGGTGAGTGCAGCACCCCCGGCTCCGTCCGCTCTCCCGAAGGGCGGAGGTTTTCCCATTCGCACGGGTGAACGTCTGTGCCGTGCTCCTTCCCTGCCGTGCCGGAGATCGGAGGTGCGGAACCATCCCTCGTGTGCTTCCGCCCCTCCAGGCTCGGCTGGAAAACATCAAGGTGAAGCTTGAGGTCCAAAACCTTGAGAGCGTCCTGAGAGCCCACGGAGAAACGCTGAAAGGCCGCCACCTCGCAGAGCTCAATCACATGAAGAAAGAGAACCAGAAGCTCAACGAAAAGCTTGACGGCCTCAACGACGAGGTCTTGAAGCTCAAAAAGAAGGTAACTAACGCAGAGCAGATCCTCAGCCACGTCAGGGAGAAACTGCAGTTTGTGGAAGCTGAGAACCGAGGCCGGAAGGCTGAGCTGAGAGACATCATGAGCACCTTGTTGCAGAAGAGAGATGCCCTGACCAAGACCAAGCAGGCCAGAGACAGGCTGCGGGCACACAACGTGAAACTGCAGCAGCAACGCGGGTTGCTTGGGGAGGAGATGCTGCTGCGGGACTTTGAGGAAAAGGTGAACGCCATGGAGTTGTTACACCAGCAGCTGGAAGCACTGAAACATCACCACGCCGGTCTGATCCTCAAACAGAGGGAAATTCAGAAAAAAATGAGCGAAGCCAATTCATTTCTACCTTGAGGATGAAATAAAGCATTGAAAAGATATAAACCACAAAGCTGTCTGTAAGCCTCATTTTTTAACATGCTTCTTTTGTAGTTCTTCTCTTCTGGGACAGATACCCGGAACTTTAACTCCCAGTGCACTACATGATGTTATGATGTGGAATACTGGTAACCAAAAATCATAAAGCCATGACAGGAAGGTATTACATGTGTGCTCCTGAAAAAGACTCTAATATAAGACATATCAGTGTGATGCATTAGGAGATCACTGTAACAACTGTATCCTACAAAGTGCTCTGTATCTCCAGTCGCTCACAGCCTCTATTCGTGAAGATAGACTGCACGACCAGTAACTTTTCACAACATACCAGTAAATGTATCTCTGGCTGCTGCTGGAAAGTAGACAAGTGCCAACCACTTACTATGCTTACCATGGACAAAGCCGTTCTAGGTGAGGACCTTTCACCACGAGCCACGTTACCAGATGTGAGCTTTGCTCATGACCCACGAGTGGTTTTTGCACAAGTAGAGCAGCCTTCTAGTGTTCCACAAAACTGTTTCAGTAAATAACAGCGGATGATGAACAGCAGAGGCTGACTGACAAAAGGGATGTGCTATGAAGCAAACATGTCACTGAATTTCACCATGTGGAAAAAATGGCACCCACTGACATTCATCCACACTCACTGAACATTTATGGAGACCAAACAGTGGAAGAAGTAGATACTTGAACTTTCAGTTTCCCAATTGCACTGACAGCAGGTGAGTAAAGTAACTTTACATGACTTTATTTAATAAAACCATATATTTACAGTTGAAAAAAGTTCCAGTTTGATACACGTATCTAAACAGAACCAACAGGTAACTACATAAAAACAATTTAAACATGATGTACGGAGGATGTATCAACAGTTCTCTATGAGTCTAGTATTTAAAACATTCAAAAATGAGCTGTTAGAAGGTACCTTTCCAAATGAAACCCAATTACTGAATGAAACACGTTGATGACTGATTGCTGACGGCAGTTGCAAAACGGCTTTGCAATAAAGTGCGGGTTGTACAAAATCCCAAACCTGGTGGCAATGTTCTGCTTTCTCTGATCCGCTGTACATACAGAGACAGTGGCAGACCTGTGGTGCATTGCAGCGTCTTTTTTCCTTACACCCACGAAGAAAAAAGAAGTCTGCTGTGATGGGGACACTTCAATGAGAGAACACCTCATGCACGATGTTACAGATACCCTTGAGCACCTGAACAGTAACATTGTCAGAATGTTTTATGCAATCCCTGAATTGATTACAGAACCCTTCCTTAATAATTAAGAGATTTGGTATGCCCGAGAAACTTAAGAAGCTCGGTGGCAAGTAATTCTAAGCCATTACAACTCATCTCTGTTCATATCAAAATGCAAGCGTTCAAATCGAGTTACTGAGAAGTTGAACAATTGCATCTTTAGGCAGGTCATTTCTTTTTCAAATGCATTTTGTTTGAAAACAAACTGTGCAAAGCTCCTCCTTATTGCATTGCTTTTCTTCATTAAAGAACGTACCTTATATACACAAAGGAATCGTCTAGAAAATATATACATCTCCTAAGAACAGAAAGATCGAATCACAGACCAAAATACGTACATCTGCAAGTAACAAACAGTGCACAAGTGTTGCAGCAGGCCCTTTCTCACAACTATGCCTATTTTCACCGTTACATTCAACGTGTTTTTGAGAAGAAAACAGGCTGCAGACGGCTGAGACAAATGCCCAGTGGCTCAAGAATGCGTTCCAACCAGACAGGTGAGCCACACCGACAGCTTGGTTTGGACAGAAATACACAACGCAGACTAAACTCACAAAGCCAGTTGCAGTACCACCTCAAACGTATTCCGGGAGAGCTGTCTGTGTGTTTAATACACCGTTTAAAAGCATAGTGCAAATGTTGCAGATGTTAGGCCTCTCATGCCCTTCATGAAAAGGCAGATTTGCTGTAGTACTACAAAAAGTACTTACTGACCTTCCAGCTTTCTATTGCACTTCAAAGCAACGTAGCATACAAGTACCAGTCTGTGCAGATACACAAATCCTGGGGGAATTAATATGTTTTCAATGTCAGCATCCCGATGTCTGCTTTCAGTAAGTGATGACCTAAAGAAGTCTTCTGGAGAAATTCAGATGGCCAACCGAAAAAACCACATCTATTATGCCAGGTACACAAAGTGGACAGGAAAAAAGGCCAATGAGGTAACAGACTTGCAAGCTGCATTTGCATTACATATATTCCAAAGTGATTAGGAGTCTTAAAAGACTTACCAAGAAATCTTCCTTTCCCTCTTTTTAATATTACAGTCAAAGTATCACTTGTAGAAACCATGTTTGTAACAAAGGACAGTAACTTGGCTGTGTGCCACAGTCCTTACACTGCATGCTGAGTTGAGCAGCGCGCAACTGTTATTTGTTTTTAAATCAGTCAGTGCCAAAATGCTCAGCACAAAACAGAACGAAAAGCTCTGGGAAGCCTATGGCCATAGAGCTAGAGGATTCAGTAATTCCTGCTCAGACTTAATGAATATTGCTTCAGTTAGTTTCCCTTTTCAATGGTAACAATTACTTATAAAACAGATTTTACACTCTACAATCACCATTTTTGTAAATCAGAGGCACCTATGCTTTAAGTTCAACATTCATCTGAATGCAGAGGGAATCTAACCTGTATAACAACTGAGCAATGGCCTCTGTAACTTGCTCACATGTGTTAGAGGCTGGATAAAATGCCAGGAAATGACAGCCTGAACTCGTCCTGATAGTATTTGTCTGGCATATTTCCCAGTAAACTTCTTTCCCTCGTTACTTAATCAAGTTCAACTCCACGTGTGCTTTTCCACTGTGGTAGCAGCAGCTTCAAGAGCTCCCCACAGGCTTTTCTTTTCAGCAGCAATGATGGCTTATATAATTTCTGCCCTACACCCTTCCTCCTCACTTCTGACAGTGAGCAGAGCTGGGTTTAAAACAGCTGTACAAATTCCTTTTAACCATTCCTCAGTTGTTCTGCTCAGCCCAGTTTTATGAGCACAACTGGACAGATGGCACAGAAGTCAGTAGTGGGGAGGCAAGAATGCCCTGAAACAGCACTGCCCCAGAAGAGACATAGAAGCATCCATTTAGTACTGGGTGACCCTGGGTTTAAACAAGGGAAAGAGTACAGCTGGGAAATAATGCCAGCTTCATACTATATCCACTCCTGCTGAGTTTGGAATCTAGCCAAATTAATGGAACTTTTTCCACGTGTACTCAGATAGGAATGTGGATTTCCAAGGCATCTTGAAGAATAATTGGTTTTAAACTGCTAGTATGATTCCTCTTCCAAGTGTACTTTCTTGACTTTTTTTTCCTTAAAGAATGGAATGTAGTTCTATGCCTACATGATTTCTTTGGTAAATGGGACCCACAGCCTATAGAACAAGAAGCATTTCTAAATAAATGGTCCTTACATCATTTAAATTCCAGCACCAGTTATTTAAAATCCAGATCCAGCTACTGGGCATGGGAAGTGTATATCCTGCCTAAGAACAGAACAAGGGGAATGGCTTTCAAAGCAACTGACATCGCTGAATGCCCAGTATTATAAAACATCAGTGAGAAAAAATAAAGAAACCTTAATATAGTTTGGTTTAACTGCCCTCATCAGACATATGGATGTGTATTGCTGTCCACAGCAAGCGCTCACTCCACTAGAAGTTTAAGGCTAGGCCTTGGTTTCACTTATAAAGGTTTTATCTATCTCCCAATTTCCTTCCCTTTTTTTTTTTTCCCCTCCCCTCTCTCTCCTTTAAGGCTATCTTACTACTGAACAGAACTCTGAAGTAACACTTTGATTTGCAGGCTCATACACATCCAATACTTTTGCCTCTTTACGTCTTCTCCTGTGCGTCACTGGAGGCAGCAAGAGTTAATGTTTGAGTGAAGGACTTCCCTTCTCCACTTCCCGGTTATCCTTCTGCAGAGCAGCCAGTATCTGGACATTTCAAGAAACGACAGAGAAGAAGATACTAGATTATAAAAGTGACTCGATAAGCCCTTGTCCAAAGACCTTCCTATCTGAGCAGCTTTGAGCAATACTCTTTTAACTATTAAATATACTTCATCTAAATTGAGAACCTCTCCCAGTGCACGAGACTTCTTCCTTAAGCCCTCATGGCACAGTTAATACAAACGGATTTAATGAAGGTTTAAGCTCAATTAACCTCCATACACATACTTTTGAAGCCTGAATATGAGATTTTTACCCAGATTAGACACATCTGGTACAATTAAAAGCAGCTTCCTGAGGGGATGTCATAATTCTCAGGATAAATAAACTGTCTAAAACCACGGCAAGTGAGCAGCCAGCTCAGGATTATTACCATGGCACTGACTGGTGCTTGCCTGGCATGTGTTGCTGCCCTAGATCTGTTTACGTCAGCATTACGTCAAAATCAGCATTGCGTTCAGACTGAAAACTTGCATTCTCTGCTGGCTGATGGACAGTTTTGCTTGGCAGAGGGCACACTGATACCCACTTTCTCGTGCTGATTAAGCAGTATGTACTCTCTGCCTTCTGGTTACACTTCACTGAAGTATAGCAGCATCCCCGAGAAGTGTCCAGCAACTGAATGCCCTTATGGACATTTCTTTTCAAAGAACTGCAACTTTGACCAATTTTAAACAAGCTTCTGCCCAACAGAATGAACAAGAAATGAGTCTAAATCACTCATATGGCAATCACATGACACTGCCTACTCTTCTAAGCAAAAGCACGTTATCACCACAAGGGTGTTCAATCCAGGTATGAACAGAGCTGCTGCTAGCTGCCTGGCTGTTCAAATAGTCCTAGAGTTGGACAGACTACAGCAAGGTCCTGCTCAAAGGCATTCAGCATAAACTGTAAGTTATTCAATCAGATGAGTTTATGAGAATTTGAAGTGCCATAGTAACAACATCCTTCACGGAAAAAAGATGGCCTTTTTAACAAACCTGAGAATGACACCAAAATACTGGCCCAGAAAAGCATTTCACATAGACCTCAAGGCAGCTAACAGAGAGCTAGGATTCCTTAGTCACTAAGCTGAGGGAGCTATGATCTAAGGCATAAGAGCTGCAGAAATGCTAAGCCAACAGCCAAATCTGTTATCTCTTTTTCTCTGCTGCTGATGACAAAGCAGCGTCAGTAACAACTGCCACTCAAGTTTCACGCTAAGGACGTACTGGCACAAAAACCTGGTGTTTTTTGTTGGTAATTCCAGATGAAAAACAGAACTTGAGGACATTCTGGAGGTTGGTGGCCCTGCCTGTGGCAGGGGGGTTTGAATTTGATGATCCTTGTGGTCCCTTCCAACCCAAACCATTCTATGATTTTATGACATTATTAACCATGCTTCTTGTTACCAGAAGTGCCGTGGTCATAATTTAGTTAAGCATCTTTCACTCCTTAGTTTTGTGATCATGCTGTCAGAGTGACCTAGGGAAAATGGAGTAAGATGGAAAACACAACCAACCTGCCTGATGAGGGAACCACGATTATGGGAACCAGACTAATCAGCAACTTGGAATGTTTTAGATGTGGTCCTACGTACATAATCTCTAGACAGCATCATTCCAGAACGTGATATCAACCCCATAATTACCGCAGTACAGCAAGGCGAAAGGTTCAGCGTGTGTTTTTCTGAGTACTGATTATATCTACTGCTGCAGCGTCAATCTGAATTTGACTTCTTAGTTCTACACAGTTGTATATAGTCCTGCAAAGCAGTAGTAGCTCAAAGTACGCTGCTTACTTATGCAGTACAGTTACTGTAACCAAATAAGTTGATGCTGAAGATGAGACAAAATTAACTTTTTTTTTTTTAAGCTGAAGAGCATTTGGCATTCTCTGGAAAGCAGCGCCACTGGTCAGTCCACCTTAGAGTTAACCTCAAGTGCTGCATCCATCACACTTAACATTCCTTTTGCTAATTTTAAAAGGCATTTCTCTACAAAACACGAATGGGTACTACAGCAAAGTATCCAATTTCTACTGTAATAGTCTCAGTCAAAAGGAATTATCTTGCTAAGGAGTAAAGCAACTGCTGCAGGATTTTTCCAACATCCTGTGCTTTTTCACATTACCTGATCACTACCAAAAAAGCAGAATTCAGGATTTTGAGACCAAATTCATCTAGTGAATGTTGTACAGACTGAAGAAAGGTAGAGGCTACCACAGTCAGCATCCTAGTAAAAGGAAACAAAATCCCATATACTCTTTCTCTTGGTACTGATTCTAGGTCAGTTCCAACAGTGGCACCTCAACAATTCTTAATATGTACGGGATGCAAGTGAACTCATAGCCTCTACACACCACTGATTTGGAAAAAGATGACAGGCTAGAGAGAGAAGAGGCCTTCTTTATGGAAATTTACTCAGTAAAGGAGATACGTAGTGAAGAATGGCAGCTGGTGCAGAAGTCAACAAGGTAGGTAAGACATCAGCCAACACCGACCCTACAGTGAGCTGAACCTAAGAACTATTTGCTCCACAGTTCGCCAACCAAGCCTGTTGTTTGGGGGCACTTCTATACTAAACACACAAAGCGAGCTAAGTCGCCTGACCTATCCTGTGTCTGCTAAAGCATTCTCCTAGGTGTTGCCAAACACCATTCTTCATGGGTACAGCACATTCACCTGTTAATCAAAGATCAAGATTCTCTTTACCTGAGCCCACTTTTTGTTTCTACTTTGCATCTGAATGGCAGCAATAGACGTAAAGAATTCTTCTGAAGGTAAGTCTTCTGGTAGCTTCGTTAGAAACTGGGCTATATGAATGAAATCCATTTTGGTCAAAATATCTTCATGAAGTTTTAATATTCCCAGGGCTGTACGAAATAAGAACTCTTCTCCATCACGGCAGAACACATCCCAGACACGACACGCCAAGTCTAGTGGCAAAGATTTGCTGTACAATGTGAATATCCTGAAAAAGAGAGTAAAATCTTCTGAGTTATTGCACGAGAAAAATGTATGGCTGCTCAGAGAAGTACACAGACTGCTCATTACTGAGGTTCTCAAATATGCCTATTCGGATAGTCCCTTTGTATTTCAGAAGGGCTCCTATTATTGGCTGCAAAGTGATACGTGAAATCATATAAAAATGTGCTATGCTGGTATAATAGTTAAAGCACTTTCCAGGTTCAATACATGATTTTATGATGGGCATGCCCTGGTCACAAGTATAATTAAAGAAAAATCAATCATCACTTTAGGACTGAGGATTCATGCAGTTTTAGCTGTGAGGACACAAAAAGCTGAATCTTAAGACATACTAAAAAAGGGGAATTCTGTGAATTAGATGAAGGAGAAATTGAAAATTACTTCAGTGTCCAAGACTGGATTCACTGGCAAAGTAATAAAAGCGTGAGTTTTGGAAGATCAGCTTGGTCTCTAGTGAGTTGAGCAAGACAGGCAAGCTTTCCAGAAAGAATGAGCAGGTAACTGTGATAATGCTCTTGAGGCAGATGTGATCTCCAAAGAGCAAAGGCAACAGCAAGAATCTCCTCCTGGTAGCTAAAACCACACTTTGGTAACTGCCAAGAGAACAATTCTTCCTTCATCAAACCACTGATGGCTTTGCAGCAAGGAAGGCAAAGGTACTCTCTTTTCCTTCCCTGACCCTAACAAAGACACAACGGTACAACATCATAACCCCAAAACGTGCCAACAGTTACATTTACTGGAATCAAGTGTCAGTATACCAGGGAAAAGAGTCACAGTAATGCATCCCTTTGAAAATTTAAAGAGAGAGTATTACTCCACAATGCATCACATCTTCTGACACTGTAAAACTGCAAACAATTCCTTCTCCAGCAGAGGTCAGCAAAGTCTCAGACGTAAATCAAACCTTCCCATATCAACATCCATATTTAAGGGAGCTGAATCTAACAGTAGCTCTCTTATGTTTAAGATTTCTCCACTCCCCACCCTCTTCAATTTTTTATTCAAGAAATTCCAGTTTTCATTAAAAAAAAAAAAATGAAGCTGAAAGGATACACAGAGAGACATAAAATATGAATGAATGCATTTTCCCAGTAAATTCTAATAATCAAAGCCTTTCTGCAGTATCTTCACTTTTCTACTTCAGGTTATTAGAATGATGTGTTGTTATCAGCAAGCTTTCCTCAGCCAGCACACATTGGGAAAACTGGGCAATATCCCACTCTACAAGCTGCAAGACCAGCTGAAGTCATTTGCACAAATTCAGATGATGATTTTTTTTTAATAAAAAGTGGGAAAATATTAAAATTCTGTTCACCAAAACGCTAGCATTATATATATAAACGTGGTAGAGTCTGGAATGACAAAAACTACTACTGGTCATAGTATACAAGATATTATTATATATAAAAAAATAAAGGGCAGCATGATAAAAACCCTTCTTTGGGTTACTGACTGATAAGTTGAACTGCAGAACTTGTATATTCTTTCACCACTTTTGTGCAGTCACATTGCCATGTAACGCCATCTCGTTACGGAATACTTACACAGCAGAACTAGGACTTGCTGTATGCACACATACACGTGTACAGGAAACAGCAATGGGTTTCCCATTTAAAAGGAGCAGTGTAATAGGAAGCAATTCAGCAGAGTGCTTTCCTGGTCACCAAGCGGCAGGCAAACTCCCAGCCAGTAATTGGCACTGGTTAAAGATAAGCAACAATGCCTAATTTTGCTTCATTTTATTCCCAGCAGCTATTATTCTGTCATGAATCAGACCTAACCTGAATAACCCACATGTGTTAAATCTGCAACTAGGCAGAAAATTAACTGTCAGAAAAAATAGTCACGTCTATTTATTAGAACACTACTTTCTGTGGGAAAAGATTTACTTGGGTAAAAAAGCTGTCACTTCAAACAAGGGATTTGACACTGATCTTTTCATAATCCACAAGGAAGTGCAATTTGCAAGAATTTCACTAGGCAATTAACTTTCATTAACACCAGCATGAAATCAAATGCATCAAGCCCTACGAAATGGAAATTGGGCCTCCTAGAATAAGCAGTGGTAAAACAGGAGGAATCATTTCTAAGAACTGATACAGCATTGCTCTCTGAAAACATTTCCTACTGGAAGACATTTTTATTACACATCTGAGCTACTGCTCTGAAACCCAGCAGAAATTTATGACAGCCATAAAGCAGCTGCAGCAGCTCTCAGCAGTGCCAGCACACGACTTGCATGTGATGTTTGCACTGGAGAGCAGGATGATTCTCTGCCTGCTCTCTTTCAGCTCACTACGAGTCCCAGCCAGGTGCAGACAGCAGCTCACAGAGATGGCCAGTGTCAGAGAAACAGAAATGAAGGTTTCTGGCTGCTCTCTGAAAAAAAGCAAGTACCAGATACACGCTCCTGCTCCTTCCAGACCCACCCAGGGCACACGTACTTTGAAGTAGATGCATAAAATCCTGGTTTGAGACAGGAAAAGCATATGACCAGAGTCTTGCTTACCAAGAAAGCACTGTTACCATGATTAGATTATCATGGCTCTGTTTTGTTTTCCTCCTCTTTTATTTTTATAAATTGCCTTCATAAAAATATCGTTAGCAACAGTGCTGAGGGCAGGTATGCCAGATTTTGGATTGACAACTCCTGCACAGCAACGATGACGCCACTCAGATCTCATATATTCTTCTGCCACGCATTCTTTTGCCATGTCTCTTTTACACAAGAATCTCTCTGCAACTTCTCAGTTCAGTTGTGGAAACTGCTGAATTAATTCAGCTTTTGAACTTACTCTAAGATCCTTTCACTTTATCCTGGTACTACTTCATCGTTGTTACATTTTGTAACAATTCCTCTATCTGCTTTGAGACAAAACCTGCACCCTTCTAAGTGTTTGCTGCATTACTCTTGCATACTCTTGGATGGTGGCATCTCTATTCTCACTGGTACCTTTAGGGTTATTGCAATAGGATCGCTGTTAACAGCGTATTTGGGACAATTTTTAAATCATTACAGCTGAAGAAAGTAGAAGCATTTATTGCGTTTCTAATAAGGGGGGAAAAAAATACATCCAGTACAATGCTGACTGCCACAGAGCAACTTAGCAAAATTGGCTGCATTCTAAAATGTGCTGATACAAATACTGTGGTGGCTTCTGAGCAATTTCATCAGGTCAGAAGCACCCAACAAGCCGTGTTCTCTCATTCACGAGTACTACACGGCAATGCAGTATTTCACCCTACCCTGCAGAGACTGATTTTTTGGAGTCTGGTAACAACCACCCCAAATTTAGGACAAACAGCATGTCACAAGTCATCTTTGGACTGAATTACTGCCTGAGTTTCTGATCCATTCATCTTTTTTCTGAAATGGAGGAACGCATTTAAAGCACAATACTGAACTCCAGTTTTGAGGGATGAGGCGTTAATGGCAGGACATGGGCTGTGCTTTTCCTGATGTCACAGACAGCAAAGCCCATAAATATTTCACTGCAAGTGCCCACAACAAACATTTGCACAAACAAACTGGCCTGGCCCTTTGTCATAACAAGCAAACAGCGTCAAGAGAAAGTTAGTGCTCACAGAGCAGTCACAGTCAATGCAGTATTAAAGAACCACTGATCAATCCATCAGTACAAACAAAGCCCCGGGCTGTAATTATTGCCAAAATCATTTTTCTTAGTAGGGATGAAGAGGTACTTGCACAGCAACAGCAGGCCGTAAATAGACAGCGTGTGTCCTTTGTAAATCCACATCCTGCTCTGCTCAGAAGAGCCTGCAGCACATCAGCTGACAGCGCCGATTGGCCAAAACTGGGCTATTCAGGCACACTATTTTCCCTCTGTTCCCTGTGAACCTGATTGTGCATTGCTCTTTACAGCCTTTGCACACTTGATTCCCTTTGCATTCTCGAACCTGACTGTGTTAGCTTCTGAAATTTACACTAGAATGTAGCAGTTGGAATTTGAGCTTGAAGCTCGTGTTCTTTGTAAACGAGAAGCCTTACCTGGGGCAGGCAGCCACTGCTGGTAATACTGCTGCACCTTCCAATTAAATTTTTAAGTCCTCAATGTCTGCCTGTGACAGCAGGGGAGTTCCACTCCCTAAATCCTCTCTCCCAGCCCCAACAAAACCCAAAGCAATATTACATTGCTTGTGTAGCTGGTTCCACCTTTATGCACAGAACTGCTTTTTCTGGGAACGTATGCCCACAACAAATGATTTAAGTCTAACAATTTTATTGCCACTTCCTGCAGCACTGGTAGCATGAAGCAGCACAAAGAAGACACGTTGATTCCACTGTAACTGCAGCAGGAGCACGAAGGTTTCCCAGCAACTGGTCTGCACAGCACTGGCTACTGGAGTCCTCCCAGAGCTGGCACGAACTGAGATTTACTGCATACATGCCTGCACAGTAACCATGCCAGCCACCAGAATAGCAGCAGGCATCCCTCTGGAGCTCAGAACAAATGTGCATTTAAATAAAAGTAACATTGATAGGGCAAGGCTGTTTCACAGAGATTTCTACCTACAACCAAAAGGTCTGTCTAGTCAGAGAATTCACGGGGTTCAGAACTGTAAAAGCACCCCCTCACCATATTCTTCTCTGACTTGAAACACAACTGAAACCCCGTCCTTGTTTTTCCAGAAATAGTTTTGTTCTTCACAGTGCTATCAGTACTACAGCAAACTCACTCTCAAGCTGGCAGTCACCCAGGAGCCACAGGCAACATTCTAAATGAAATCTGCAGACAGACCCACCTGATCTTCTGTTGTATCTTTTCTGTAGTCCTTTCTGCCTAGTCCCCTATTAATTTCTATGGAAGGACAGCAGATATAAACTTAATTCTCTTTAAGTTTAAAGAGAACATTAAAAAAAAACAAACCTACTTCCTATGGCATCAAAAGATTTTGAAAGAAATATCATAGATACACACATACAAGCATAAACACATATAAACACACATATACAGATATACATATACACAAGTACACACACATGTATTTAACTAATTGTGATCGTTTTCCATGGGTATTCCACATCATGACATCACGCAGTGATCTGTCAAAGCTGGGGAGGGGGCAGCACTGAAGTTCTTGGCTCCCAGAGTGTTTCAGTACTTTCCCACGTGGTTACCACCTCTGGGAGGACAATATTATACCAAAATCTCACCCAGCTGAATACCAACCCTATTGTCTAACAAAACTAGAGCTGTAATGGGACAAGCTGTCTAGCTGAAGACAAATGTGAGGAAATTTAATAAAGGATTTGTCAGGACTACGCAAGTGGTCCCCATTCCTGAGGCTTAATACAACTTCAACATATTTCCTCTTATCACTGGATGTGCCAGCCCTTGCCCTCTTCCTTTTCTTCTATCCTATTCCAGTGTTATTCTGGCTTTTTCCTCCTGTGCATTAAAAGAGATCCAGCATTCAGTCATAAAAAACTGATAGCATTTACAAATGTTGGGAGAAAAGAGCCTATCCATCACACTTCTCATTTCTCTACTCAACTTGCATTAACATTTAATGCCAGTGTAACTGCAAAATCAAAGAGAACTCGTGTAACAGCATTCTCTGTGCAAGAGGCACGTGCAAATGGAGGATAACTTTCTGATGCAGCTGGTGAGAGAGCCTACGAGAGGAGCTGCCCCGCTAGACCTGCTGTTCACAAACAGAGAAGGTCTGGTGGAAGATGTGGAGGTCGGGGGCTGTCTTGGACAGAGTGACCATGAGATGGTAGAGTTCTCAATTCTTGGTGGAGCCAGGAGGAAGAGCAGCAAAACTGCTACCTTGGACTTCCGGAGGGCGGAATTGTTCAGAATTTGAATTGTTCAGAAGACTAATAGGGGGAGTCCCCTGGGATTCAGTCTTAGAGAGTAAAGGGGTCCAAGACAACTGGTTGCTCTTCAAGAAGGTAGTCTTACAGGTGCAGGAGCAGGCTGTCCCCCTGAGCTGCAAAATGAGCCGGCGGGGAAGGAGACCGGCGTGGATGAATAGGGAACTATTCTTGAGGCTCCGGGAGAAAAAGAGAATCTACCTCCTGTGGAAGAAGGGACGGGCAACTCAGAAAGAGTACAGAGAAGTTGTTAAGATGTGCAGGGAGAAAATCAGAAAGGCGAAAGCCCAGCTCGAACTCAACCTGGCCGCTGGGATAAAAAGAAACAAGAAACCCTTTTACAAATATATCAACAGTAAGAGGAGGACTAAGGAGAATCTCCATTCTTTACTGGATGAGGCTGGGAATATGACTACTGGGGATAAGGAAAAGGCAGAGGTCCTGAATGCCTTCTTTACGTCTGTCTTTAAAGGTCAGACCAGTTATCCTCAGGGTACTCCACTTTTTGACCTGGTAGTCTCGGCTGGGGAGCAGACTAAACCACCCACGATTCAGGAGGAAACAGTCAGAGACCTGCTACTCCAACTGGACTGTCACAAGTCCATGGGGCCGGATGAGATTCACCCGAGAGTGCTGAGGGAACTGGCGGAGGTGATAGCCGAGCCGCTTTCCATCATCTATCAGCGCTCCTTGTTGACTGGTGAAGTACCGGAAGACTGGAGGCTTGCCAATGTGACTCCCATCTACAAGAAGGGCTGTAAGGAGGACCCGGGGAACTACAGGCCTGTTAGCCTGACCTCGGTGCCAGGGAAGGTTATGGAACAGATTGTCTTGAGGGAGATCACGCGGCAAGTGCGGGACAACCGGGGGATCAGGCCTAGCCAGCATGGGTTCACGAAGGGCAGGTCCTGCTTGACCAACCTGATCTCCTTCTATGATCTAGTGACCCGCCTGGTGGATGAGGGAAAGGCTGTTGATGTAGTCTACCTAGACTTCAGCAAAGCCTTTGACACTGTCTCCCACACTATTCTCCTGCAGAAGCTGGCAGTCCGTGGCTTGGACAGGTACACTCTTGGCTGGGTAAGGAACTGGCTGGAGGGCCGGGCCCAGAGAGTGGTGGTCAATGGAGCTAAATCCAGCTGGCGACCGGTCACGAGTGGTGTTCCCCAGGGGTCGGTGCTGGGGCCTGTCCTCTTCAATATCTTTATTGATGACCTGGATGAGGGCATTGAGTGCACCCTCAGTAAGTTTGCAGATGACACCAAGTTGGCTGGAAGTGTCGATCTGCCTGGGGGTAGCGAGGCCCTACAGAGGGATCTGGACAGGCTGGATAGCTGGGCTGAAGCCAATGGGATGAGGTTTAATAAGACCAAATGTCGGGTCCTACACTTTGGCCACAGCAACCCCAAGCAACGCTACAGGCTTGGGGCGGAGTGGCTAGAAGACTGTGTAGAGGAAATGGACCTGGGGGTGTTGGTTGACGCTCGGCTGAACATGAGCCAGCAGTGTGCCTGGGTGGCCAAGAAGGCCAATGGCATCCTGGCTTGTATCAGAAGTAGTGTGACCAGCAGGAGCAGGGAAGTAATTGTCCCCCTGTACTCAGCTCTGGTGAGGCCGCACCTTGAGTACTGTGTCCAGTTCTGGGCCCCTCACTGCAAGAAAGACATTGAGGCCCTGGAACGTGTTCAAAGAAGGGCAACAAAGCTGGTGAGGGGTCTGGAGCACAGGCCTTATGAGGAGCGGCTGAGGGAGCTGGGATTGTTCAGTCTGGAGAAGAGGAGGCTCAGGGGAGACCTTATTGCTCTCTATAACTACCTGAAGGGAGGTTGTAGTGAGCTGGGGGTCGGCCTCTTCTCTCGTGTAACTGGTGATAGGACTAGAGGGAATGGTTTCAAGCTGTGCCAGGGAAGATTCAGGCTGGATATTAGGAAATACTACTTCTCTGAAAGAGTGGTCAGGCACTGGAATGGGCTGCCCAGGGAGGTGGTGGAGTCACCGACCCTGGAGGTGTTCAAGGAACGTTTGGATGCTGTGATGAGGGATATGGTTTAGCGAGAACCATTGGTGATAGGTGGATGGTTGGACTAGATGATCTTATAGGTCCTTTCCAACCTTAGTGATTCTGTGATTCTGTGATTCTGTGAAATCAAGGAAGCCGTGAGCGCTGATGAAACTGTCCAGTATCATTGTGAGGCCACTCACAATCGCCTCCCAGAGTGATTGGGAGAAGTCAGAAAGAACTTCCGAAGGCAAAGTAATGTCTGAACAACCCAACAGCCTCTTCTGATGACACGACCGGCTTGGTGGACGAGTGAAAAGCAGTGGATACTGTTCACACTGATTTTAGCAAGGTTTCACCACTGTCTCTCATAAAATCCCCAATATCTCAGCAATCCTATGATCCAGTGAAAAGTTCACCTACTGAAACTTCTAGCTGTTAGACTGGACAGAATAACTTGCAATGGATTTCTGGTCCAAGGGATCAGCCACATGCTCAGAGCTAACAGCAAGCTTCGAAAGATCATCGGGGTACTGAGAGCTTGTTCAGACAGAACTGGATTAAGAGCACAGACTGTTTTCTGAAATAACAGCTTACAATCTTGGAAAAAAAACAGAACCCACAAAGCTGCTGCTGGGAGTTCCATCTTTAACTAAAACTATTCAGTCAAATACTTGAGAACAGAAGATTCCAACAATTTAAAGGCAAGCCAACTTTCACAAAAAAGATCTCATATCATCCTGAAATTGACAATGAAGCCTTGCTGGCTGAGGAGAGATATTTTAGCTGCCTCCAAACCAAAGCCTGATAGGCACAAATGCAAACACTCAATTTGGAATATCTCATACACTGAAATTTGACAGGTCTGCAAATAAGATTCATGCCTTTTTTCTACCTCTAAGGAAAAAGACTAAAGTTACACAGAGCTAAAAAGAAAGGCAATCTCACAAAACAAAAGGATTGTAACTAACTGTCTGCTAAGTGCAATAGCTGAAGGGCAGTTTTTAAACAACCTGTGCTGGGACCCTTTACGCAGGATCTGAGACCACGTAACAGAGGAATAATGCACCGCTCACATCTGTGTCCTCACTGCATCCTCCCTTATTTTCTCAGAATTCAGGTATGTCCTAAATATGGATAAACACTGTTACCCAGCTTTATGCAAAAGAAGCTTCAGATCAACAGAACCAGAGTAATAAAGGCTAAGCAAATATTAAGCTTATCACAGAAATCTGCTGTAAGAAATATTTGGATTGATAAATTCAATTACTGAACACAAGATAAAACTTTTACCTTAAAAAAATATTAAAACAACTAAGAGAGCTCCAGCTTACATTAAGAATATAGACATGCAGCTACAAGCTAGTATGCAAATTAGTAATTATGCTTTCAATGTCTTACCAATCAATAAGATAGATATCTGGAGTTAAGTTATTTTTTTTGAAGTGAGCAAATAGCTTTGGCAGATTTTCTTCAAAGAATACCTCAAATGCAGCAAAATAAGTCAACATCTGGGAAAACAACAGGGAGAAAAAGCAGTTAGTTCTATTGTTAATAGGCTTAAATATACTATCTGTTGTTGGATTAACATTCTTCAAAAAGAGGATCGTATAAATTACACGATACAATAGAGCTGATACTCACATAATAGACAACATCTGCAAGTTAAAGACCTATTCTATATATTGATCTCATATGAAACAATATAATTATTGTTTTGGGTCTTGGCTAGCTTCCTTTGGAAAGAAAAAAAATCAGCAGAAGTTATTTGCTGATTACTCAAAATAATGATGATAATGGAATGGTGCTTTATGTTTGCGGCAATAACCTAATATTACACTGAGTAAAATCCAAGACTGATGGATTAAAAAATGAATTATCAAACTAAAACAATTTCATGGCCCACAGCAATAGTGAAGAGTTTGTTTGGCTCCAATCATAAATCATATTATAATATCAAAGCTTCTACTGTGCAACATGTTTTAAAACAAGATAAGGCATTTCCAATGCAAAGAGGGAGAGAGAAAGGTCACACAGAAGAGCTGAAGATCAGGACAAAACACCTATGGTGAGAAAAACAGATTCCAACCCCCAGCTGATACCTTACCCCCTTAACTGTACTGCTTTTAATGTGAAGACTTCTGTGGTATTTTCAAAATTGAATGTTTAATGCAAATTTTATAACAGAGGGCTTGGAAAAAGAAAATCTTCCTATCCAACTAAGAGTTACAAAGAAAAGGCTTTTTAGCTTTTCTACCTCAATTCTCTTAATAGTGCAGGAAGAGAAGTTCACCAAAGTCCTTGAATGACTCAGTATTTTTAATTCAATATCCTGATTAAAGCAGTAAAGAGTAGTTGTGATTTCTTTGAAGTATGAGTTGTACCTGCACGCTTCTCCCCCAGAACATCATGATAGTAAAAGAGGAGTCTTGTGTGTGAAATCCTGACACGGATGACAGGTGATTCCCCCTTTTTACCATGTCCTTAAAGAATTTTTCTTCCTGCTTCATCTGAATATAGTGACAGACAGACTACCCTCATTAATAGCAGCAAAGGAGAAACTGAGTCAGTAAGAGTATTAAGGCTTACAAGCTAATATGAGATGAGCATACTAAAGAAATAACCACATGAGGTTACATAAAATCTCTGACCTACTAGTTACTGAGAAAGAGCTTCACGATAAACATGGAAACAGAAACCCAGAAACCCACTTTAGTGAACTGTACAACTAAAACAACTTCCCAATATGTATTTTTAAATGCACAAAAACCAAGCATCACGTGAGATCTCCAAGCATAAAGGGGAAGCAGGTAATGCAACAGACTGTCGTACTTTCAAAATGACAGTATCACAGAATATCAGGGGTTGGAAGGGATCTGTTCACATGCTAAAACCACAGTAAGAGTTCTACTAAGGCATTTTTGAAGTACTTTATAGCAGAGATTTTACACAACTGCTGTATCACATCTGTTGATGGCAATGCAGGTAGCTCTGTTAGAAATGCAACAGCAGTCCAGGTGTTTATCTTGATCAAATCATCATACAAGAAGGTACCTCACTTAGTAATAATTTAAAAAATCTAGTGCAGTAAAACTGTAACCAATGAAAGAAGTCAAAAGCAAGCAGAATGCATTATATAATTTCTACAAGTAACTCTTCTGTTGGTTTTACTTTTTTATTAATTTTAGACAAAGTAGCATTTCATTACTGAGCTATAGAACTTAAACACAAAGTTCAGGGTAGACATCAGATCAGTATATGAACCCCAAAAAACCAAAGCTGTCTCACTTTGTCTCTAAACTACAAAGTTTTCTTTGTAGTGTGAATCATGGCTTTGTAATTGGACAAAACATTAATATTATTGCTAACATTATTTCACGTAGCAGCACCTTATGGGCACTATCCAAGAGACTCCCAAGAAACATTATTTCAGCTCATAAGTATCTAACTCCAGCAAATTTAACTCTGAGACCATCTTCAGAACAACTGCATTTACATGCTGAATGTGTAAGCATTCTCCTTTTTCAAGTAATAGAGATGACTGATACTGCTGGTAGCAACGCTGTTGTTAAAAGATTCCCCCATGGGCATTTACAAGTGATGAGATTCAGAAGCTTCAACAAGGAATTACACCCTAGTTTTCCAGCAGAAAATGCTGATAGGATTCCTAGTGTCCTACTGTTCAAGAAACACAAGTGGTCACTGTTGATGTCAGCCACTTCCGTGATTTATTTTCCCCATTTCAACCCTTGAGAAGCAAGATCCTATTTTTATAGTGTCAAATGTAACTAAGTGAGAAGGAAATGCAGAATACCATTTATTTTTCAAAAAATAAGAGTAAATTGAAACATATTTCAGGAGATGCGTGTTATTTTGTTATGGTACACAAGTAGCCCCCTGTATGTGCTAACAAGGAATTTCAGACAATTCAGAGAGATTCAGCCACCCAACTTCCACTGAACATTGTCAAGGGGAAGATGGGGGCAATGTATGCTAATCAGATTCCCCGGTACCATCTTTAAAGAAATTGCCAGAGAGTAAGGGATGGGAAACAGCTTTTCCTGCAACAGACTATTTTTAGCAACCTATTAGCTTGGAATAAAAAGCACCTTCAAACCATGTCTGAATGCTGTTTTCAGCTTTCAGCTCAAATTGAAACAGACTTAGAATAATATTCTCAGAACTATCCACTGAGAATCATAAGATACTCATCAGCAGAACAACTTCATTCACTTCTTCAAACCTCCCAGTTTGGTATTTGGGTTTTGTTTGTTTGTTTGTTTTTGAGGGAGTGTGTTCGTGTGCCTGTGCCAGCTTTTGATTCTTTTTAAACAAGTATGTTACACTGAAATGAATTCTGACATTTTCCAGGCTACTGAGGCTATAATTTTATTTTAAAACCTTACCTTCAATATGTAGACTACAGTTTTATTGCATACTTACAAGGCCATGGTCCACACGGAAAAACGCCATTTGACAGGGCTTATTTAAAAGGTTAGAAAAAGCAATGAAGGCATCTGCAGTATCCAAGTTCAAAATCAGTACTGCTGCAATGAAAGACATGCCCTGTACCTGAAGAAAGGAGAAGTGTTACCATTCAGCAAGAACTGTATTCCTTCAAGAACGCTGTCACATTTTGCCCTCACAATTACTAGTGTTCTATGCACCCACTGCACTGTTGAATTCTGCAAAACTTTCAGAAAGGGAGGATTTTTTAAACCATGTAACCATCTGGTATTAAATGTTGAGAGCATAGAAGCTAACAGTCCCCATCTGCCTCATAGAATCATAGAATGGCTTGGGTTGGAAGGGACCTCAATGATCATCAAGCTCCAAACCCCCTGCCACAGGCAGGGCTACCAACTTCCATATCTAATACTAGACCAGGCTGCCCAGGGCCCCATCCAATCTGGCCTTGAACACCTCCAGGGATGGGGCATCCACAGCCTCTCTGGGCAGCCTGTTCCAGCACCCCACCACTCTCTTGGTAAAGAACTCCCCCTGATATTCAACCTAAATCTTCCCTCCTTCAACTTAAAACCATTTCTCCTTGTCCTGCCATTATCTACCCTTTCAAAGAGTTGACTCCCCTCCTTTTAAAGACTCCAAGCACAACTCCTAAGGAAGGCCAAGATGACTGCCACTTCAAATATGATAAAGATTTTTTTCTGAAGAACAGAATGAAGATTTGTTCTGATCCCTCTTCTCCTAGTGATGTGATCAGTGTATCCTGTGGAACTCTAGACTAGATTAGGACACTAGAGACTAAACCGGTTCCTTTTTCAATCATTAGCCGGTCAGTTATGGAGAGATGCCATCACACGTTTCATGCAGCATAAGCTCATGATACTGCTGCATTTTCCACAAAGTATATTATGGAGCTGACACTGCATCTAGCCAAAGACTGCTCACTCAAAGGGTGTAGCACTGCCATCACTGTGTCACATGGACCAAGGTGTGACAGTCCTTTCTGCAAACCAGAGGAACAAGCTCCCCCCCCTCACACAACAGCTTCCATGACAAATGAAGCACACCATGTGATCTCCCCTTTTTCTAGCATCCTAACAGTCATGTTCAGAAGTTTTTTGCCAAGTAGCCAGTGCTACTCAGAGAACAGGAATGGCATCTATCTACATTAGCCTTCTGCAAAACAACTGCTGCCAAATAAAGAACAAGCTCCAATCTTTGCTCTGCTTTTGGTATTGGTTTTTGTTGTTCTTACGCCCTTTTTTTTCCTTTCTCCAGACTAAATAGAGGATGTGGAATCCACTCTGTCCTTCCATAATCACTCCCAATACTTTTAGGGAGCTCACACTGCCTGGATAGATGTTGCTTTACAGGCTGTTACACAGCTGTTACAGACTGTAAATAGCTCACTATGCTAAGGTACAGAAATGTACATAAAGAGGAGTAACAAACAATACAACAGAACAATCTCAGTAACACTGCCATTAAGAACAGCATGTACTTCAAAGGACCAATTAACTACATCTTCTCTTTCAACTCCAATTTTGAAGTACTAAAAATATGTACTTTGAGTTTTCCAATGACTTAAACTGTTAAAGAGCTTAAATTTAGCAACAGAACAATTACATGAGACACACTTCTCAAGCGTGTATTGGAATAAAAGCATACAGAAACCCCACAATTAGTCACAAAATAACTTAATACTGGTCTATGAAGGCCTGTTTAAGAATTCTCCCTCCCCCTCACTCTCCCCTCCCCCCCCATCCCATACGAAAAACTTCACTTACATATCCTACGTCAGGTCTGTAACAAGTATAGGCTCCTAAAATACTGTGCAATGTGTCATGGTAAGGGCCACCCTATAATTCAACAAAAGCAAGACAACACATCTAAGTGTATCTAAGTACACTGCAAACACATTAAAAACTCTTCAATGCCACTGACGGTTTGTATAACTTCTGATAACTCATTATTACTCATATTATTATTATTCACATTCCCCAAAGCAGCTCTGAACATCCCCAAATCTTTAAAAAAAATATTTTAACTTTAGAAGCTTCTAACAACTGCATATACCACAGGTACTATAGATGCACAATTATATTGGTTATATACAACATCCTTATACAAGACAAATGTAAGTCTAAGAGATTCATTACAGCTTAGCAGCATTTTGATAATTGTGCCAAGAAAGCAGAACAGTAATGGGAACTACTTAACTGTCTATTAGACCAGAGGCAGAATGCAATCATGAAGAGAATAGTTAGAACAGCAATATGCTGTAACATGCACGCACCGCATATCAAGCGTATCAATGACTCTATAGCTGAAAAGAATTTCATGTTGTTGCCTATTAACAGCTGCCATAGCTTACACCAATTATTGTAACTGGCTGAGAATTTCCAAAGGGAGATGTTTTTTACCCAAAAACGTTGGTTCATCACAATCCAAACTTTTTTTGCAAGGATGTCAAAATGTTTGCACAGAAGGAAAAATATTTGCTTAAAACAAGTCACTAAAGCATACCAAAAGCATGCGAGTTACACTGGTCTTCCATGGAATCAAAAAAAAAAAAAAGAAAAAAAAAGAAAAAAAAATCCAACCTTGCTTGCCTGAGCTTTGCTTTCTCACTTCCCATGCATTTGCAATGCAGCAGTGCTGATTCATTGACTTGGAAACACTAACCTGTATCACTTGGACAGAAACCAGCATGACCTGGGCTCTATGAACCCAGACACGATGGTTAGCTAACAGACTGGCTTTTTGTCTCTTGCAAACAGGCAGTACCTTAAGGTTAGTCTTTTCTAAATTTCCCAAATCTGTAAGAACTTCTTCTCTCAAGATGTCTTTTTTTGTAGCGGACTGTTTCAACTGGGGGACAGACAAGATCATGTAAACTTATTTTCTCAAGAGAAGTCAAGTTGAATGTTAACACTGCTTACTTGTTGGAATATACAGAGATTAGGAAACGTTCTTGAGATATCCAGTTTTATTAACTCCAAGCTTGCTTCTCTGTCAGCTGTAGAAAATCCAGCATCTACAAAAGCCAAAGTTACTGCTGTTATTACATGGATCAGTGTACACCTTTTCCCCCCACAACTGTTATGAAGTCATTAGGGTAGAGAGAAAGAGAGGGAGGCAAGGCTAAACAAGCCAATAATTTCACTGGCATTCTTTGACAAACCAATAGACACACGCAAGCCTGTTGGCCTTCAAACAAGGCTTCCAATAGTTCTTTAAGCAGTCACCTCTGTGGAGAGGTTCTGGTGAGAGAAGATCTAAAAAATTACAGAATGGATGTCACCTATCTCTACTACTGTTGGCTTGCATTCCAAAATCATATTTACTCTTTGTATGTGCCGTTAAAGATCACAGTCCAAAACTGAAACAGACCTCACTGAAAGTACATTTCTAAAGCATCTGAGACCCAAAAACTTCAGTTCTATTTCATTCGCCCTGGTTAAATATAGTTGGGAACTAGCTATTGCCACTTCTGGAGTAGTGAAAAAATAAGACTTGTCAGTAGCAAATAGCAGTAATTTATAACAACCGTATACACATTCCAGAAGATAAAATGCAAGAGAAAGCTGGAAATGTACCCAATGTCACCATAATTAAGATGCAGGAAATTGCATCTTAAGAAAACAAAGTTGGGGGTTTCCAACTAACCATGCTTTTCTGTGGATAAACACCAGCAGTACGTACGTTCTCCTTATTCTGCTCAGTGTAATTATTTATCAAAGACAAATTTCAAGCAGCAGTGTAATACTTTCAAAAATACAACTCCTCTAATCAATTAGTAAATCTCAAACCACTTCATATGCAAAAATAAATTGCTTCTCTCTGAAACATGCCCAGGAGATGGACCCAAAGCCGCACTAAGGAACTAAAATTTAACTTTCTGCTATGATTTCAGTTTCAATTACAGAACTGCAGAAGCAGCAAAATATTTGTGTTTCAGCCCAAATTAGAACCTCCCAAATGTTCCTAGTTTTCCTACAAATTAGGTATCAATTCATAACTGCACGTAGAGAAAGATTTCAAAGAAAAACTGAACAAGCATGCTATATAAGAGACAAAAGATTCATTAAGAAGAAAGAATGCAGCTATTTCTTCCACTAAGAAGGTTTTTTTGTTTGTTTTTAAATCAAATTCATCTTCACAGCTGTTTCTTTCTTTTTTTAAATCAGTAGCTTAAGGAATAACTTAACCAAATCTCTTATTTTGTAGTACAGCATAAGTTATTCACCAAAAGAAAACATACCTTCACATTCTACCTCAGCCCCTACCGTGCTACGTGATCGCCATTTCTCTTTGGCACGAGCCAGACAAATATCATATAGCTCTGCAAAAAGAAGAGTAGAGAAAATCAAAGCTGCTACACAAGTGCTTACTGTCAAGTACCGACCACGTACCATACGAGCAATGCTGCTCCAAGCATACAAACAGCAGTACATGTGACATACTAATTGAATTTTTGATTATGGTACTGAAAGACCCGTTCCACTGACCTATAATTTAAGATCGAGAAAGAGGGAAAGGCAATCAAGGCACAAACTGCATTCTATGTTCAAGCAATTATTTCTTCCTTACAGAGCACTGACATTCAAAGTTGCAGTCTGAACAGATGGCTAGGATAAGAGTATCAAATTCAAGGCAAAAACTAAACCAGAGGTAACTGAACCAAACACAGAAAAGCAGCACAATACTAGCAAGAGTACAGGCAGTTTGCTGTCTTTCCATGGAATTAATTGCTCTTTCAAAACTGTTCTGCTGCTGTGTGAAGTAGCACACTACTTCTGTTTTCATAAACGTATGTATAAGCAAATGGACTAATTTTCCTGGAAGTCTTTCAATCTCATATAGCCCTAACTTCTTGCTCTAAATCGAGGGACTGCATACTCACAGGCATTACAACATGAATAGCAATTTTAATATGGAAAAAAAAAAAGAAAGGAAAAAAGCTTGAGTAGTTCTGACCATTTCTGTGTAACACAATGACGGTAATAATCAGAAATAATTCATGGCAGCTACAAGATTAAAAGATACAGTATTTTTGAACAAAGCATGTAAAAGCACCAGAA
The DNA here is from genome assembly GCA_016647715.1 of Pavo muticus. Classification (NCBI taxonomy): domain Eukaryota; kingdom Metazoa; phylum Chordata; class Aves; order Galliformes; family Phasianidae; genus Pavo; species Pavo muticus. The sequence continues at coordinate 502,775 of JACDJE010000152.1, forward strand.
ATAAAACCTAAGCAGATAATACTTCATGCCCACAAATCAGATTCGGATGCAACTCGGTGAATACAAGACTCATTTCTCTTCATATCACAACATAGACAAGACGACAGTCTCACCATGGGTGATGTTTAACTCGTTGCCAATTGCCAAGCTCCAGACTTTGCCCCTCACGCTCGGTGGAATGCCCTGCCACCATAACTCTCGAACTTTACGGGAACAACACCTGCTCAAAACAAAATGCACTCTGAGAAAGGTTTCACTGACAGCTGAACTGTAAACGCGTCTTCTTACCATAGCTAAAGGGATACAGACCAGGATGAACATCAGTGAGCCAAGAAGTCAAACAAATTGGCACATATCAATTCTTTAGTATTACTTTGTCTTGAACTGCAAAAGGAAAGCTTCCTTCCTTCTGAAGTTAATGGTTTATTCTGACAGAAGCAGTGCAGTCACAGTAACTGTAACGTTCCACCATATATTTGTATTACAACAGCAAGAGTTGTAAGGAACAGTAATAAAGAAGTGAAAAATAGATCCGTATCTATGCCATTGCATATGCTAAAGTCTGGACAGACTTAAACCTCCATGTAAAATTAAATACATAAACAAGGTATAGATCTATTCTCTTGATCATCACTTTCTTGTGCAAATGAGATATGCAGTTACCCACTCAGCTTTGCCACTCCAGCTCTCCAGCATGAAGTAGCAATTTTCAGGTAGAAGCACAAAAGACATTTTAACAGAGCACAGACTTAGAAATTGCTACAGCTTCCGGGAGTGACAAAAAAACCCAGCAATCCAACGACCTAAAAGCAGATTCTCAATTAAATGTAAAATATGGAACACACTGAGGATCTTCTGGCCTTGTAAGCCACAAACAGTAAAATGCATACTTCGATTTACAGCAGACACGACATGCATCTTCAACTACTAAAGACAGACATTTAATCTATAGTTTGTTTATGCTTTATTTCACACTTGGTTCTATAATTCAGTTGCATTTTCCAGCATATCACATCAATATTTCTAACAGAGCAACTGAATATCATTAAGCAAGCTGCATTTATAAGAGCTGTGGTGGCTTTTGTTACAGTTGTATTGTTTGTATGCTCTCCAGATTGGGAGGGGCTGTTTTTTCGTTGTTGCTCAGATGCACAGTCCACGAAAAACTGGAGAGCGAAGGTAGCTTACCAACTGCACGTGCTGTGTCTTTGTAGAAAATCTTGTAGTATTTCAGCTTTTTTAAAACAACTTTTTCCCTACTTTTCTTTTCCATCACCTGATTATCTCAGCAGGTCTACCTCTAATTAAAGAGGCTTAATAGTACCATGCACATACTTCACTCCATGTTTGATACTGAAACATCAAGCACAAGAGGTAGCCAAGAAAAGCTTGTTTTTGATAAATGCATTTAAGCATTATGCTTTCTGCTTTTACATTTTCTTGCATGGATCTCTTCTCACTCTTTTACAGTTTCCAAGTATCTCCAATCCCCACTGAAGACAAGCAATGAGAATCAGAACTGCACTACTTTTGATCACCTTAACAAACTAATGAAGCTTACGTTTCTCATTATCTTTGTCACTGCATGAAGATGACTGTCAAACAAAAGTTACCAACACCATTTAAAATTATACTTGCTAATTTGGTAACTTCTCTTCAGGATAAAGAAGTGTTTTAATTAAAACTCATTGTAACATACTGTCTTACATAGTTTCCCAATTGGGCAAGATTTCATTGTTCCAAGTTAAAACAGCATTGCCAATGCTATCTTCCAGCTTACAACGTTCCTCCAGTTGCTTCTTTCTCTTCTGGGCTTCTTTAAGCTCTGCAGGAAAGCAATTTTTTTTTTTTTAGTTTAATAAAACCAGGAAAGAAAAATGAAAGTTAGCTATACATGACTACATAGCCATGTAAAATCACCTTACATACATCTACATTTCCAGCACACTATTCCAATTCTAGAATTTTAACTTATGGTTGTTCTAAACGTTCTACATCATAAAACTACAAACTGGAAACTCCCAGAATAAAATCCTACATTTTTCACGTTCAGTTTAAATCTAATTTACATCTTTGCATTACCATGCAGTGCTTCTTTTATTGCATCATCAACTACTGTTTGTTCCACAGACAAATTTGTTAGATGTGATTTAACAAACAATGGCAGACACTTCTTACAGATTCACAGTGGGAATACAGAACCTGTGTGCGTGTGAGCACACACAATCTACAGTATGGGCAAGTACTGATGGGCAAGGAACACTAATTGTAGGATGCCATGTACCACTCTCTTTGGAATGAACACACACCACTTGTTGGGCTCACTTTAAAGCACAACAGAAGCTATGGCTGAACCACAGCAACTGCCTCCAAGTACCTCCGGCTTTGATACCGACCTCTTTGCAAGTCTGTCTTAACGCAGACTTGCATTTTTCTCTAAACAAAAACAGTGCTTACACACTTTGATTTCCTGACCTCTACACAACGCATTACTCTGCCAAGTCATTCATCTGCAGAGGTTGTAGGCAAAGTGTTTGGGTTTTTTTTTCCGGAGGTACTTATCTGATAGAATGACATGCTCTCATCTAGCGAAGACAGCACAAAGGCTTGGCCCACTGCCTAACCTGAGCATTACTCCATTTCTCCCAAACCAACTACTGCACGTGCACAGAAGGAATCTCCTCTGGACCACTACCTGCTACATGGACATAGTGACACGGAGGTCACAAGAAAAGGTGAGATGAACGTTCCCACCAAAACCACAATGGAATATTTTAATTAAAATGTCAACTGTAGAAAGCAAGGAAAAGCCCTGAGTTCGTACCACTTTCCCGCTGTTTCATATAGCTCAGACCAGCTGGAAAAACAATATTTCCAGAAGCTCTCCTTGTACACACAACTTCCATGTGTCCAGATCTGATATTACTGCAATGTCTGGTTTTATTAGAAGGCTGAGACAGTACAAAATAATCTGCAAGAAACCACTGCTATCAGCTCCACCTGATGTGCGCAGCACAGTGCTACTGAGACACTACTGTGAAGCCAGACAAGAAATGAGAAGCAAAACCTGAGGAAAGATGTAAGTTTTAAGTGGGAGATTGATTATCAAATAAAATTATTACACTAACTGCATGGAAACCACATGTATTTATCTATGACAGCCTCAACAAACTGTTCTGGAATAAAACTCTAACATATTTTTAGTTATTTAAAACTTAACTCTTGGGGCTTTTTAGTCAAACTTCTTTTGTCTTTCTTTACTGGATGGATTCTCCTTTGAAGGGAAGTACAAATTCCTCACGACACAGAAAAACTGAATGACACAAGTAGATTTCAGCTTTAGAAACAGCCATTAACTTTACTGCTTTCTTCTGAAGAAAAGAAACTCCATCACCTCTTTTTTTTGCTTGAACCACCATTTCTTCGTACTGCTGTCTGTGTTTCTGAGCTTCTTCTGCTGGTTTTGCTGGGAGGTTCCTTAAATTAAAAAAAGCAGTATTTCAAGTTGCCATGCCCATCTAAAGACAATTCTAGGCACTTTTAAAAGGAAAGCATAATGCTGCTCGATGTCAAAATATTTGATTAAGGAGCAGTCCAACAGATTCTTGGAAAGATTTTTTTTGCCGGAGTCAGCGGAAGAGAAGGAAAGAACACTTGAACAGCTCTGAGTACTTTTATACACAAAATATGCTGAGCAATTTCCTTTTGTTTGGCAATTTCAGCATTTTTATTATTAAACCAACTGAACCCACAGACTAATCTTCATAAATACAGGGAATACAGTGGTACATAACAAGTTGGTAGTTTTACTTTAAACTGAGCACTATAAAGTACAAGACCTTATTCACTCACTGCATACCTCAGCTTTCTTTACTAGTGCAGTAATGGCTCACTACACCAGCTTCCTCTTACTGTTCTCAGAGACCCCATTTCTCTTTTAGAGTGCTTAGCTCCCTCCCCTCGCTTCTACAGCCACAAGCAGTAGCCATTCTGTGCATTCTCCACTCACTGAGATCAACACAGCCATTTTATATTTGCAGTTAAAGTAAAATCTCTACCATGCAATACACATGCTCCTGTATCAGATCGCATTAACTTTAAGCTAATTATATTAATAATTAACACAATCACTACGTATCTCAGGATCGCCAAAACATCAGAACAAGAAATAAGTATTTTGTTCATCGTTGCACTGTATTTCTAGGTCAGTTAATATCTTTAGTTAACAAAAAGGAAACACAAAAATTAAGGTGTGTATTCCTGTAAGGTCTCAGACATAAGGCAGCTTCTAGCTGTCAACACAAACATCAGCAATAGCAGTATGCTTTACTATTTACATAATCACATTACATGATTTTTTCCAGTTTCACTTTAGTACATTGACTGGCTCCTTTTCATAAATCCAAAGCCCTTACAAAGGGTGTGAGTTAAGGGAATTTTGGAATGGAAAACCAGAAGAAACGACTCAAATTCTACCAACTTAAACTTCGCAACTTCAATTATTTGTTCCCTCTCTTAATGACATCATCATTTATACGAGATGATGTTATCTATCAAGATTCAACATAGAATCATAGAATCACTAAGGTTGGAAAAGACCCACAGGATCATCCAGTCCAACCATTAACATTAGTCCAAACATTATCCAGTTAAAGCTACAGAGACTACATAATATTAATTGATTTCTCCTTAGAGTTTTCCCTAAGCCCTCCAAGTGAGACCAAAACCAAGAGCAGCTGTTTTGGAAATAAAATCTCACTGCATTTCTTGGAAGTCCCTATTTATGTATTTATTTATTTGTTGCAGAAAACCAACGAGAAATTACTTAAAGCCTAACAGGCCGGGGAAAAAAAAGCCAACAAAAAACCCAAAAGATTCTTAAGAGAGATCCATTAGAAGATGGCACTGTCGCTCAGTTTCCTCTATTAGAGGGAAGAAATCATGATCCAAATGTCTGCAATTTAAAAAAAAACCAAACTTTTTGCTCAAAGTTCCTCAGTTTATCAACATTAGGAAAAAAGTAAAATCTGAATCTTATCTTGTAATGTACCATAATTGAATCTAGCTGAACACTGTGTGTCTCAGAGTATGTCACATAAAGAATGATTTGAACAGACAAGTTTTAAATAAAACAAATAAGCTAGAACGCACTGCTTCCAGCTGTACGCAAGAAGACTCACTATCACAAATAATCCCTCACAGGTTGTTTTGGTGTACCAAGAAGTCTTGTAGTCTACCGGCCAACCAAAAAGTGTCTTAAATGACCCTGCTACTAAACTAGTGTGAAAGGAGGATTTTTCGTGTAAATTTATTCATGAAAACATATGCCACGTTATGGCAGCTCTTTGTATCAATGCACTGCTCTATTAAAAACGCAGACATCGTGTCTGCAAGACTGGATACTGTCCACAAATTGACTAAATGCAACCACGTTTGTGAAATTCAGGGGTAAAAAACTATGAAAGCAGCTACAAATAAATCTTGCTAGAGTTAGTCTGCATATGTAATAATCTCATTACTGAAACAGAAGCATCAGAGAACTTGGGTTCCTGACAACCTTTATCACGTGATGCTGACTCCACTGCAGAACAATCATTGTATCATTTCATTATTTATATGGATTTGGTCTTTCTCCATGCAAACAAAGACACTGTATCCTTGCTTCTCAATTTCTTTAGCTTGTATCAGCTTCAATCTTATCTTTATGCTCTCAAAGGGAAAATAAAAATTCCTTGTGTTTAGAATAATTCAAAACTAAAGCTCAAAAAATGTTTTTACTATAAAATCACTTCTGTTTGAATAATTTTCCTCATAACCATCACACTTGCATATTCATTGGCCTGAAACAAAAGTATTTAAATTTAAAATCATCTGTCTGAATTGGAGCGATCAAGTGCACACAGCAAGAGAAGCTTTACTAGCCCCACTTTGAAGGGATCCTCACTGTGATGCTTCCCAAAACTTACGCTGGTCTGTCCTCTAAAATAAGTGCAGTAGTGGAGAGTGGCTCAAAGTCAAGATTCTTCCTCACATTCTGCTTAGGAGAGAGTGGTCTGTGAGCACGTCCAGTTTTTTCTTCATATTCCTAGAGAAGAAAAAGACAGGACAAGTTACAAAAGTGGAGAGCACCAAAATGATGCTCAGGAGAATTTAAACAGGGTCAATAAAAGACATCGAGATAATGCTCTTGAATCTCTGCCCAACTGCAATCTCTTTTAAGCTGTTCAGCTCGAGTCAACGCAGAACTGAAAACAATGTTAAAATTTAAGTTCAGGAGTGAGTTCCCATGTCTTCTTTCATTACTTCTAATTTTAAGGTCCTCTGGCTGGAAGCCTGCTCTTACAAAATACCGCTAAGAACAAGCTTTGAAACAGCACACACTATCTGAGGTGTAAAAAAGATCTATTACAATATTTTTATCTAGATCATTTATGAAATCAAAGCCAAAAGCTACCAGAGGCTTCTTGTCTTTAAATCTCTCCTTCTCAACTTATTTTCAGTGGCTCCCCAGAGGCTGGGGAGGAGTGTTTGGGGGGGTTAAAATAACAGTTCTTATAATGCCTTGAAGTACAACAATCCTAAATCATAACAAAGCATAACGTTAACTTGTGTTTGGGATATCACTGACATTTTAAATTCAGCTTCACGAATTGTGCCATTTCCAAAAGACACTTTCTTTCCAGTATAGCTTATTTATACCGCTTCTATTGAAAAAACAGAAATTGCACACTACTCTCAAAACAAAGCATTATAACTGAGCCCTGTGAAAGGTGTTCCAACCAGTCTTTCTCTCCCTCTTTTTCCTGCCAGCAGAAACAGCTCCTTCAAATGGTACTGATTTCCGTCAACCTCACCTGCCAGTTATGTAAAAAAAGTTCCTTGGGCAAAAGATCCAGCCCCTCAAATACAACCAAACTGCCTGGCTCATTCAGAAACCAGAACGGAGCATCAACTACTAACAGAAAGCCATTCTCTTCCTCCTTACATGTAGAAACACATGAAAAACACACAGTTGAAGGCAGAACCATATTAACTCTTCTATTTTACGCTGTCCAACTCAATTCTAGTTCAAGCTAGTTCTGTGGGACTCACAGACCGAGTTCTGTGAAGCTCTTGGGATGCAGAAGAACTCCCTCCTTGTTTATGAACAGGGTAGTGTCTCAGCGTTCAATCCTGTGATGCCTGCATTGCTGTGACGGGAAATACTGTCATGAATTTGGAATGTCTGCCTCATTAATACCAGTCAATGCTGCTATGCACGGCAGCAGTTCAAAAACAAGGAAAAGAACAACAACAAAACAAAAGTGTTTAAACTACTGAACAGTGTGTAGCTTTGACTATTAGAAAGAGCAGTCATACTAACAAAGCTCTTGGTTAAAAAAAAAGTCTATTGAGAAAATAAGCAAATGTAGTTGAAAAGGTACTGAGACAGACACCACTCAGAATGCTAAGACACTGCTCTTACATTAATAACTCCTCGCAGGCAGCTGATAGTGACCAGTGCATCAGCATACCTTAGTGCCCATCAGCGGGTGCTTCGGCTGCCCCACTGACTGTGGAGCACACCTACTGCACTTAGGGGATGAAAGAAAAGCTTATTCTTTTTTTTTTTTGGATTCTATCAGGAGATGGATCTAGCTATTTTCCACAAATTAACATGGCCAAACACTAACCTACATTACTACTTCCCCAGACAATGTGAACCTTGTCCCTAAACCTTTACTCCTTTGCTACTAGTGAAAGAGAAACCAATAGACATTCACAAGAACCTGCAACAAGGCAGAAATCATCACACATCAATCTCCCTGAAGCATCATGCAACTTGACATGAAAACACAAGCACTCAGTGCTTATTACACGAGAAGTTCCAAAAAAGCCATCTGATTTTTGCATAAGAAAATTAATTTCAAGGTCTTCTTTCCTTGAAAGACCATTACAGAGCAAAACTGCTTTAAGAAGGTGCAAAAATCTGTACGAACTGGGTTGCAATGGGGATTTTATTCCCATTATTTGGAAATCTAAATCACCTAAGTGCAAACTTCTCCAGACCAGTGCTCTGCACAGCATCTTTCAGGAATTTCTTGATTAATGATGCTTTGCTTTAGAATATTTTGGAGTATAGGCAGCTAGTTACAGCACTGGAATGTTAGCATAGTATTCACAGCTCTGAAAGGATAAAGCAAAAGCCAATCCCACATTTCAGCCAGCATTCACCCGTGTGTTTTACTCAGCACGACTACAGCAAAGAAGCCTGAGCAGCACATAGAATGGGAGTGGCTCGTTTCATCAGATTAGCAGTGTAAATCCTTTGTAGTATTTCCAGTATCAGCCAAAAATAATAAAAATATCCACTGCATACAAAAGGTAAGATTGCACAGGAATTAGGCAAGGTTAAAAAAGACTCACAAACGCTCTTCACAACGACCTTCTATTTCAGTAGGAAGAGAACGCAATTTTGAGGAGAGCATTCTGTACGATACAGCAATGAAAGAGACTGAAGCCTCCACAAACTCATACTAAGAGTATTTGCTGACGGAGCAAGCAGAAGCATTTGTACATACCGGCATACTACAATAGGCTGTACGCACAATGGCTCACTTTAAGCATTTTTTTTTTAAACCAGACTCAAATCTCCCACAGTAACGAACTGTATTTAAATCCTGTACTGAAACTAGGGCTGGCTTACCTAATAGGGATGCAAATTAACTTCAGGATCGATTCAGGACGATCTGATCACTTATGATTTTGAATACATCCCTAACACTGCGACCACTCAGGCTTTCCTCCACGTTTGCCACAGCCAGGGGAGCAGAGCTGAGGTCTGCAGGTGTTCTGCCCAGAGCAGCTTGTAGATATACACAAGGTCGGGGACCGCTAGCCGCGGGGCCGAGGCACCAGCGCTCAGGGATCGGTGCGTGCCGTAGCCCTGCCCGGCAGGAGCGGGGGACCCGCGGTGAGGCGGCCCAACGCAGCACGGACTGCGGGACGCAGAGCTCTCCGCCAAGGTCACCCGGCTTTGCGTGTTCTTTGTTTAAAGGGAGCGGAATACGAAACACTAACGCCAGGCGACGGGGCAGCGAGAACCACGCCGCTCCACCGCCGTGCAGCTTCGCTGGGCTGCGCCGGGGGTGGGAGGGCACTCGCTTTCAGCCAGCAGCCTTCACGCCAAACAAAACCAAGCGCCCGGGCTCGGCCGGAGAGCCCGAAACACCCGACCCGCGTTACCGCACGTCACCCTCCGCAGGCTCTCCCCGCCGGCCGCGCCGCACCGCACCCCGCCCCGCGAAATCCAACAGGACAACCGCTGCCCGCGCCGCCGCCGCCCCCTCTCCCCCGAGCGGCCGCCCGGCCGCGCTTACCATGAACGCCGCGGAGCCTCACCGGCCGCACCACCGCAGCCCCATGCCCGGGGCGCTCCGGGACCTGGCTCCCCGTCGCGGCGCCGCCCGGGCCCGCACGGCCTCG
>JACDJE010000152.1:512263-616735 GCA_016647715.1 Pavo muticus
GCCCCGCCCCGCCAGCCCCGCTAATCAGCTGCGGAGCCGCCGCGGCCGATCGCTTCTCTCCCTCTCGCCCAGCGCTGCCTGGGCACGCGTGGCGGCGGGGCGGGCCCAGCCGGGTACGCCGCTTCCATGCCCGCTTCCCCGGCTCCCAGGCCGGCGGGCTCCCGGCTCAGCGGGACGCGTACTAGAAGCGGGCCTAAGGAAACTGCGGGCGGCCTTGCTGCTGCTGTCCGTCCTCCTCGGGCAGCTCTAAAAGGTCCGTGCCCGTCGCGTTTACCACAAGTACCGTGCTATTATCCACGCATCTGCAGCCGTTCCTCGCCCCAATGCTCAGGACCTCACGCTGCTCGCGGCCTTCACTGAGGCCCGATCCTAAGTCAGAATAAGCAGCAGGGGTACCCTGAATACAACAGAAGTCGCTTAAGCATTCTGCTTCTGAGAATTTCTACTAATTCTCCTTATCTTCTCTTAAATTGGGCCAAAAAAATGATTAAAGGGTTGGAATACCTCAGCATGTGAGGACAGGCTGAGAGCTGGGGCTGTTCAGCCTGGAGAAGACAGAGATCAGAAGTGACCTGAGAGCAGCCTTTCAGTTTCTGAAGGGGGGCTGTAAGAAGCAAGGAGCTAGAGCCATTAGCAGGGCTGCTGTGACAGGACAACTGGGCACCACAGTTTAAAATGCCAAGGATCTCCTCGAAGGAGTCCAGCAAAGAGCCACAAAGATGACTAAGGGACTGGAGCATCTCCCACATGAGGAATGACTGAGTAACCTGGGTCTGTTCAGCCTGGGGAAAAGAAGATTGAGGGAGGACCTGATTAACGTTTATAAATATCTAAAGGGAGGTGGGAGAGAAATGCATGAGGCCAGGCTCTTCTCAGTGACGTACAGCAATGGGACAAAGAGCAATGGCCTAAAACTTGAACATAGGAAGTTCCATACTAACAATGCAGAAGAACTTTACAGTAAGGGTGATGGAGCACTGGAACAGACTGCCCAGACAGGCTGTGCAACCTCCTTGTTTGGAGATATTCAAGATCTGTCTGGACACCTACTAGTGCAACCTGCTGTAGGGTACCTTTTTTAGCTGTGGCTTGGACTCAATCTCTTGAGGTCCCTTCCAACCCCTGCAATCCTGTGTGAGTCTATGGAATTGTTTCAAACTAAATATTGTCGCAAATATTGACCTTTAAGGGTCCCTTACAACTCAAAACAATTCTATGATTGGAATTGCCGGATGTTTTATCAGCTTAATATTTTCAACCTACAGCTTGCAATCGAATCCTGAGGCAGAAATAATACACTAAATGAGGGACAGCTCATTTAAAAGTATCTCAGCCTCACTCCTACCACCACCAATTAACAACAGACATCTGGTGTCAGAGCATGGACAATCACCACAATGCTATCAATTGAGCTCATGAAAAGCACCACAGCCCCAGATGCCAACATCTCTCTCATAAGCTTTCTGAAGCAGTCAATTATCACACATCAAAAAACATTTATGTAAAAGTACAACTACTAATACAGAAACAAGTTCAGACCATGAGGTGGACAATATTTCTGTGGCAAAGCCTTCTGGCATCATGCACGGAAAGTGGAACAATGCTGCAAATCTCCAGGACCAAGCAAAGGGCCATCAGCTCCATCAGCTGTCTCCTCCACAAAACAAAAATACTGAAAGTGCAGCCTGGTGAAACTGGGAGATACTTCTGCGGGGTGAAACAAAGTACGCTCCGTAACTCACCTCATTACCACAGATTACACAGAGGTATGGTAACTCTATTTTTAGGCTGCCACAATTCTAAGAGTACCTGAGGCTACTCAGACAAGTTATGCACAAGCTGTAATTGCATGACATGTTTTCCACTGGAATTCCTGCCTCTTCCAGCTTACAAGATAGGAACCAGACCAGAATTGCACAAGCCAAATTGTTTGGTTTTTTTTCTTGGCTTTTGAGTCTGACTGCTACCAAAATACTGCTTCAGCGTTCCCCTTTTGTTGCTTCATAGCTTCCTACTACATCCATCTGCAGTCTCCCTCCTTTTACTATGAAGTACTTTAGCAGATGGATCTAAGCTGGTGCACACCCAGAACATCACTGCCCTCCCCCCTTCCAGCACCTCACACCAATTCTTCATTGCCTCTGTAAAAAGTTGTGCTACTGCACAACACATTAATTTGGGGAAACGACTCTGCTACAAATGGAGCTTTTGTTTTATTGCATCATTTTGGTTACTCTAATTAAACTTCTGGATCTGCTTTGCTACAGGGCAATGTAACCATCTGCGTACAAACAAGTGTTACACAGGAAAAGGAACGAGCAGCAGGACTTCCAGAAGATGAACTGAAACCAGCAGACCACAAAACTTGAGATGATCTTTGAGACAGGTAACTAAGATTTGATTCTTGACATGATACTAAGCCATAAAATGGTCATTTTAATGGAGGCTCTCTGTATATAATCAATTACAGTAATCAATGGGAACTGTAGGAGTCTAATACCTCAGGAAAAGATCAGATTATGAGAACATCATTCAAATTTAACAAAATACAAATAGGAATACAAGGAATCGTTTGGAAGTTTAGTACTAATAGAATTAGAGAGCTTTTTATGTAAGCCCAAAAAAGAGTACCAGAACTGTTTTGAAATGTAATTAGTTTATTAGAGATCTGATCTGACAACCTGAGAAATATCAGCTGCACACCGAAATCGCAGACTTTGCCAGAGTGATTTGGCAGCTCTGTGACTCAGTCACGGTTCAAGAACCACCAGCTCTACTTGCTTTTCTACCCACTTATACACATTTTTAAGTCTCTTAAGTTGTAAGAAGAATACCACAGCAGAAGACAGCCATGCGATGAGAGAACTTGACCGCAATAACATTATGAGCATTTTCTACCAGGTTATCCTTCTCATCTTCAGTATTACCATATTTTCCTCTTCCATTCTTCACAAATTACGAATGCTTCAGAAAAGTAAAGGTAAGAGACAATGGCCAATTCACACAAGGAAAACCAGCTTGCCTTTCATGTAGCTGTTGCCATCGCTGAAACGTACCACCTCCTGTCTCACTGTGCCCATACCCACTGTTTGGTTCTCCATCAATGTTCACCAAGCATCAATGAATGTCAATGAGTGCATTTTTTTCCTTGTGGAAGAATTCAATGACACACCTTTGCTTCATATGTGCTTCTGTGTCAGATGCCGCTCTGTCTGATTGCCCCTCTGCAACCACCTGTCACATAGCAACAAAACGTAACAGAATACTGGCAGGAAAGTTTAACCTCTGCTGGCATACCGCCAACATTCGCCTCTGATGTCATGGGCTGACATCATCAAGTAGGAGGCATTACTTTCAGAGCAGCCCTCATAGCAGCTACACTGCAGACCTGTGCTCCTTCCATTGGACCATTTTAGCCATTTTTACAAATATTAACTTCTCTGGCATTGTATTTTGAGCAACGTTGAGTTAAAGAACATTTAAAATCCAAGTCTATATACGGCCAGTTGAGGTCTCCCAAGAAAGAATGAGTTTGCTCTTACAGAGTCCGTCATGCAATATGCTACATATCAGATGGCTTTTACCCTTGGGGTTCATGTTTAATTTCTGCTATATCTGAATAATGTAAGTGCTTTTTGAATCATACAGACTTGAAAAAAAAAAAAAAAAAAAAAAAAAAAAGGGAAGAATCCAGGCCATTTCCCTGTATTTGAAGGACTACTTAAAAAAGACAAAGCACACCTATGCACTATGTGGTTTAACAACAGCTCTTCATTGTTGCGTGGTATCTGTCATCAGATTGTGAAGCAAACTCTTACAAGTGACTCCAGTATGAGTCACCGTAACAAAAAAATCTCGTACTACTTTAGAACACTGAAAAGGATGTAATTTATCTGCATATACAAACGTGCAGTTTCCCTGCATGCTGATACCATCTGATACACTACAGCATCAACCGAGCGGAAACATCCACTAGAACAGCTTCCAGCAGGGCAGCATCAAACCAGTGCTTGAGCAAGAGAGTACACGCTAAATGGTTATTTTATTATTAATTTAACAAACAGTCCTCAGTATGTGCCTGAAATGTTACTCCTAGGGATAGGAAGTACACTGGATTCAGAGCTTAAATAAAAAAACCCATAGTTTTAAACAAACTACATGTCCTCTCACTAACCTCTCCAACTCCATTTTCTGCCTAGGCTTAGCACTGTGCCCTTCCAAAACAACTTTCGGCAACTTTTTCTTCTGAGATTTCACATTCGTGCCGATGTGCTGGTGTTGCAGAAGAAAGCTTATCCTTCCTATCTCGTTTCAAATTACATGCTCTTCAGCAAGACTTACTAGCAAGAACGTTCCCTCATTCTGAGCAAGACATGGAAAAAAAGGAAGTATTCTTAAGTCACATCAGCTTCATGGTGGCAGTTCTGAAATGGCCAAAGCACTGGATTAACTTTAAGATATAGGAAAGGAATCACAGGAATTTGATATTTTACCATGCAAGTTCTCTATTCAGTCGCAAATAAGACCTCAAAAACTTCCACTTTTCAAGACAACATAAGAATGAGCCAGGAATGCATATAAACGCATACTATTATGATGTTGAGATACTCAGGTGAGCGTAAATCAACTCTTTTTAAGTTTGCAAACAGCTGTCTATGTAGGTAAGGATGTGCAGGCTTGTGTTTCTGTGCATGCCCTTAGCACACGCACCAGATCAGCCTGAGAAACGGCACTGCACTTGAAGCGTTTCACCATATTCTGCTTTCACTCCCTTTTTAAATCCTCTCACTGATTTCTATGCTGCTTCCTCACTTAGATTTGTGCATTTCTAAGGATCTCTCACTTTTTCAAGTTTTATACTTGTCTGTCCTTTGAAAAGATAGAAAAGCAAGGCAATAAGTCTACTGCTGTAAAACTTCTTCAGGCCATTTTCTACACCCATGTTTGCTGGTCTGATCCCTAGAATTACCCTTTAAGCAGTTACTGGTGACAGTTTCTTACATGTTTAATGCAAGTTTCTTTTTCACATCATCTTTCACTATCTGGAAGACTCCTGTATATTCTGTATGTATACATATATATTTTTTTAAAACAAAAAGCTATATCAACATATACATTTTTGTAATATCATCTTTGTAACTTAAGATTTGGTTTTGATGAGAAGAGATTGTGGCTTCTTAAAATCACTCACTAGCACAAATAAAACACATGAAGGAAGGTAACACAGCTGCACAGTCTAGCTTAAATTGGTGGCTCTTTCCAGGCTTCGGCACTCATGACGCTATTTGCACTGTCTTGCTAGAGAGACAGCTTCACAACACAGTAAAACAAAATTACTACCTAAAAACATGTAACAGAACCATGTGGATAAATGAGGTCAAGCATCCTGAGAGAGAGGGGGAGAATGAGACTATAAAGCTTGAAATATTCTCCTAATCTTTCTTCAGAAAGACACCTAAGAAAAGTGCCAGTTTGGTGTGGAGTTTTTGTTTGTTTAAATCTGTACCCTCCAGGTTTCCAATAACACACGCAGTAATTCCTTTCACCCTGCAAAGCCAAAGAACATCAGCTTTGTTTGTTATTGCTAGTGAGCATGGAAAGAGTTGGCCTTTCACAACCCTCATTCTTTCTCCCCTGCCCCCATTCTTTAATTTAAGATGAAGCTTCAAATGTATAAACTGGAGGAGAAACAAAGAGAACCTCTGGATTAGGTTTCTTGGGAGCTTGGTTCTGTTTAATAAAAAAATAACATATTGAAGTCTAGCAAAGCCTTCTCAATTAGTTTCACATTCTAGCAACATAAGTTCCAGTCTCCTGTTAAGATATTTGTTTATAATATTTAGAGGCTAACATACCTGTTTTCAAGGACTTACCTCCAGCTTCACTATGCAGTCATGTTTTGCCAAGTGTTTCTCTGATACAACACTCAGAAGCACACACCAGTATTTCCATGCTCTCTCTCTACATAATTCTATTTTCATTCCAAGGTTACTACATTGAAAAAACAAACAAACAACTTCCTGGCTACACGAAGATGCCGGTGTTTAAGCACTATGGGACACACAAATGCCAGCTATGTGCTGGATTCTAACTTAACAACAAATGAGAATGAGCTTCCACCTATGTACTAGGTCTTCTGAAAAGCTGTTCTCCCTGGCCTTGAACTTCTGAGGGTAATTAGAGCTATGTACTTCAACAGACAGGCATTTTCCCACTTCTTTGTGGCCTCCTGCACTTAAAACTCATGTTGCGCTCTGTGAGTTCATATTCCATCTGCTGTTAAGTATCAGAGTAGGCTACAAAATAACTATTTCAATTAAGACAGACAAACTTCATGATCCCACTAGACAATTTTAAACTTACTGTATTTCCGCTAAAACTCAGCACTGGCATTGAAATGGACATTTTAATAGAGAATAGCAAACTGACATTTTAACAGCAATAACCAACAAAGCTTACACCGTTATCTACCCTGTATCTTTATTCCAGAAAGCCAAATACTTATCCTCAAACATCATGTTCAATTTAAGATCCCTCAGGCTTCCAAGTGTTGTGACTGAGATAGTTTATGAGGAATTTCAGAGTGCTAAAACAAAGACTTTAAAACTAAAGAAGAAGAGGAAAAAAAAGAAAATCCACCA
Source organism: Pavo muticus (assembly GCA_016647715.1). NCBI lineage: Eukaryota > Metazoa > Chordata > Aves > Galliformes > Phasianidae > Pavo > Pavo muticus. The sequence goes on from JACDJE010000152.1 coordinate 518,905, forward strand.
AACCCCACTTCCTTTCAATAAAACACTTTTCAGTTTGCTCTAACTGTTAAACTGATACTCAAAGCCTCTATTAGCTTCATGCTCCCAATAAGTATTTTCATAACGCAAGGAAAGAGGTTCCAGGAGCATTAAAAGAAGCACTGAGGCAGCGGGATGGTTTGCTAGATTATGGTACTTGGGCGGGTCATATTACATTCTTTTATTATTAAAATACTCAGGAACAATCCTTCTGCTGTAGGATTAAATTACCCTTTCATTTACTATGGATAGAAGCTATTACTCTTACTTTATCTGTTTAAATATAATATTAGATTTGTTTGAGGCAGGTAATTTTCAAGTCAGGACAAGAGCAACATTTTGTACAGCAATACAGCCTCCTGGAACTGCAGAACGATCTCTTCAGTACATTTCTCTAGGTTCCCTGTCAAAAAAATACTTCAGGTTTTGTCAGCAACCAAACAGGTACCCCTTGTTTACTTATTTTCATATACTGTCACAAAAACTACCTTCTCTTTACACGTAATTTCAATCAAAACGTTTTGAGTTGGATTAGAAAGGAAAACAGCAGTGCATTAAGGCAGCTTGCAAGTTTTGCAGGTATAATTCTCAAGTGGAAAAATTGGATTTACACTTTTATTTCTAGAGACAGCAACAAGAGTATGCACAGAATCATAGAATGGATCTTTGAGGTCCCTTCCAGCCCAATCATCTAGTTCCAACCCCTCAAACAGCTAATAGAAGTTAGATTCAGATCAACGAGGACAGCACTGCAGTTGTGCTTTCTTGTTTTTAAGGAATGAACTCAGCCACACCACAGATCTGAATCCTGCCTCTCAGGGTGACACGCAGAAATGAGCCCAGAGGAAGACAAGACAGGAAATGACACTGACTTACACCCTCGGACTTCTACTGTGAAGCAGAAAAAATACACCAGACAGTTTATAGCTTAGAACACTTTGAAGCGTGAATAAAAATCTAACAGCACCCCTTGCACCTTTAACAGCTTCAGCCATCAGTCACAACGATGTATCCAGTGACCTACCCGCAGACAAACTCAGTATGAGCAGTTACCCAAAGCAACAGATCAAGCTCCTGCAGAAATTGGTTTGAACCATCCACTTCCTGTTCAGAAGGCTCTGAGCAGACTATCTGAGCACAGAGACAATGGGTAAGATAAGCATTTAGAAAAGCTAGGTATTTTTAGACAACTGTCCCCATCAGCAGAAGCCAAGAGGAAGCGGGCCATGCGGTAGCAGCTGTGCACGTGGCACACAGCACACATCTGGAATGCTCCTGCACCTGGAGCTGCACAGAACCTCCACACAGCACAAGTCAGTGCTCTCAGTACACCTGCTTTTTTCTGGTGCCTGCATAAAACACACTGCCCTCAGCACCAGCTCTTGTCAGTCTGGCTAAGGCATGACTTGGAGTAATCTCTTCCAATAATTCCTGCAAAGTGCTATTTTCTTTTCCACTTTATAGACCAAAGCCAGAAAACTGATTTCAAGAAAAGTGACTCCATAAATCAGTTAGGCTGCTAGCCTTAAAAAAGTAAAATTGAGATTAACTTGAACGATACCTCACCCAGATCAGCTCGTGCAAGTTTTTCTTCCAGTACTGTTATGAGCTTAACAACTCACTCCACAAAAAAAAGCATCACTTACCCACCCCAAACACTGCACGCCGCCTGTTTCAAGAGCGCGCTTTCACTTCATCTTATCCTGCCCAGTGATGCGCTTAAGTGTAACTGATTTTGATTAACGGGAAGATTGATTCCACTTGCAGTCACAATTTGATTATTATAGGAAACCACAGCTGGTAAATCCTGCTGATTTATTTTGTTTTAGTACATCACTCCTAAAAGAAAGTCCATTATGTCTCCAGCTGAGTATACCCCACTCAGAAAATTTTATTATTGGTACCAAAAAAGAACAGGTTTATAATTATTTTTCTCCTCCCAGAAACAAAAATAATAAATACACAAACAACTGCAAAAATCTGAACAGTTTGGGTACGGAACACAGTGCTGCCAACTTGTGTAATAGAAACAGTGCTGTATTAATGTGATCATCACGGCCAAGCAAGCTGCCTCAAATGACTCTGCTGCAGCCGTAAGGGCAACAAAACAAATGAGGTGTATGGAGCAGGCTGCCTGCAAAGCTCCAGTGCTGCCACTCTGCCTGCTGCACAGCTGCAGTCTGCTCCCAGAGCCCTGCGCTGACAAACTTGTTATCCACAGTTACACATAAACCACTGCAGTTTTCCACTGTATCTGAGGCAGGCACACTGTTCTCATCATCGACAGCCTCACTCACTCCCCAGTGATTTTGAATCCTTACCCACACGGAGAAAGGAAAAAAGTCTCCTCTTCCCATGAAAGAGCTTCCAAAACAGAAACCCTTATAAGCTGGAAAGATGACAATACTGAAGTTAAAAGGTATAGCTACTTCTTATACTTGTGGAACTTCCATTAAAACCTCAAACATGGAATGCCTCTGGGCAGCAAGTGAGTTCATGAAATATTTAAATGTGAATGTATCAGTAAAGATTGTTACTTGAAAGGCCTCATATGACGCACATGCTGGATTTTACTGGTGCTGATACTCAAAGAAAATATCAAAATTCCATTGAGCTCTTAGTGGAATTTCCATGGTTAAAGTTAAATTGAACTGTTTACACAGGGGCACAGAACGTTTGGAGAGGGAAATATTATGCACTGATTACAAAATGGATTTTCATATTACACAATGAGATATACACTACATTTCATTCATACTGCTCTTTTGAGTAAGACAGCTGCAATGCCTCCAGCGGAGGACACGGCTAAAAGGTGACTTCCCTGATGACTGATCACACGTGGAGACGCAGAGACCGAACAGTCTCATTTGTAAGAGTTTGTCAGTGAATCTCCTGACAAAGAAAACCACTTCTAAAAAAATGCAAACATACAATATGAACATCTGTTCATTTCACCAGCCCTGAAAAGCGCTCCGGAAAGAAGTAATGGACAGTTCAGCCCCGTAGTCCATTTAGAAGGGAAGATAACTTTACTTCTATTATTATTCACAGTGGAGTACTGTCATCTGACTTTCAGTGCATTTTGACACAACAATTACAAAAGCAACAGGCTTAACCAGATCTGCTCAAGCAGGATTCCGAAAGACAATAGACACAAAAAATTAATTATGTAAACCTCCATTGTAAATGCACTTACAATTCCACAGATGAGATCACCCCTTCTGGCAGCTTTTAAGCTTTAAAATACTTACTTGGATAAAATCTATACAAAACTTCACAGTGGTGATGCAAAGCAACCCGAGCTTGGTCCATGACAATGGACAGCTGTTTCAGAACAGTAATATTCACATATATAGTCAGCCTTCACAAGGAGGCCAAACACCAACTTAACTGGGGCGATTTTAATTCCCACATCATCAAAATGGAGTACAGCCCTATGCCTTCCACTCACTAGTCGAATAAATGAGTGCATTCAGAGGAGTATTTGTAAGACTTGAGAAGAGGCTTAAGTGCACAAAACCTGTCTGACCATTCTTTTGGCTGGAAGTCAGAGGAAAACAAAAGGCTGCTTCTTACAAACAGTTCCTAGATCAGCCATGTACGTTCAGCCACCTTTAGCTGCAGTATAACAACATTCAGCTTGTGAACTGCAACTCGAGGGTATGGCATTTTCATCATTTATTTACTTCATAAGCGGAAGGCAGTAAGAGCTGGTTCTGTAGTTCTACAGATGGTGCTTAAGCACTTCACAGTTCAATTACTTTTTTTTCCTGTACTTTACACACACACACATACATCTTACAGCTTCTTTCTTACACATTTCTTTCAAACCCACATGAAATCATTATGGCTGAAGGATGAGAACAATGTGCAGTAAGAATGTTTTTGAAGGCTGTTCCCTACAGCCTTTAAACAAGTCTAAAAACTGTACAACAAACACAATCCCTATCCTCCAAAAGCACACCTAAGTTTGCAGTTAACTTTGTTCGTCTCATTCTGGGAAAAGAAAAAAAATCATCCTTCATCCATATAATGAAGTTACCAAAAGACGGAACCACGAACATACCAACGAAGTCACAAGGCTCCAATTAGCTGACCTGGCACAAAGGATTCCTTTGATGTCTGTCCAAAAGCAAAAGAAGCTGACTTGAGAAACTGCAGCTGGATGACTCAGTTACCACAGATCTGCACACAAAGAGCTTCCTACCGAGCAAGCAGGATCAGATTGATCTCCCTAGATATGCTAAACCAGAGGACTGATAACCACAGTTACTACTACGGTTAGTGATGTTGTGGCATCTTAGATAATCCAAAGGACTTTCAACAGTCTCAACGAGTTACACACCACATGAGTTTTCTTTTGTGTGTTTTGAATTTTGTTGGCTTTCTGTTGATGTTGTTGGCTTTTGGGTTTTTTTTGTTTGTTTTGTCAAATGGGAAACCACAGTTAAAACAAACCAAAACCATGATGACAAATTTATCATCTTTCCTGTACGTTGCCTTCAACTCAGAACAAGGTTTTGCGAACTGGAACATTATTCTCTGTAGCCATACAGACTGAGTCCTAAGCCTATGGGCTTCTGAGCCCTTCACAACATAGACAACAACACTGAACTAACAATTTCAAGGACAAGGACTCCATGGTATAAACATGTATTTTTTTCCTTGAAAGGAATCAGTAAGTCAAGTCTGAGCAGCCAAAGACTGGAATGGCTTTTACTCAACAAACAAGCATTTCAGGTACCTAGTTAACGTCCGGCACCAATACAGGAGAGAACTGGAACAGCAAGAACGGGGTCAGGCTGGAAAGGAAGGCACATTCCACCCCTTCCACCCTTTCCCAAACTCGAGGAATCTCAAGTTACAGAACCTCAGAATCCCGTCAGTTCTCTGCCACTAGTAAATTGGTACCAGACCCTTTAACGGAGCACTGAGCATCTCCCCAGTACAAAACCAGACGAACACCCAAGAGGCAAAGCAATGAGAAGCTGGCTGCAAGTACATGCCAGCACACATTTCTTTTGTACATCATCTCAGCAGCGCATTAAGAAGCAAGTCTGCCAGAGCACTGTGAACGAAATTGGGTAATCCTGCACGCACAAAAGTCAGAAGGAATAAAGTTTATCGTGAGCAGGAAGCCATACCAATCTTAACTTGAGGCCACCACCACATTAGCAACACCTATTTCACATCAAGTTTGTATACGTCCAATTATGTCATATGATCAGAAACTCCATGACACAGAGTGACAGAAAACTGTAGCTACAAATCACTACGTTAGCTCAAGAGATCAACAGACTACAGAGTTCAACCATTCTGATTTCCCATAATGCCACAAACACTGGCACTCCCTTTTCTCCCTACTGCTTGGTTTTGTCCAAAACTTGTTTGTAAGTTCCTATACACAAGTTCACATTAAAAGAACACTTAAATTTTGAGTTAGTCTCTACTGCCTAGGCGGGACTTTCCACGCAGAACTGACATCATTGCTCAGGGCATTACAACTACCAGCACAGCACGATTGACAGGTTTGTTTAAGAATGTTCCACAATGTTTCCCACAACATCACTTTGCATAAGACAACATGGCTGCCACGAAACAAAGGTGATCAAGATAGGTAGCGTTAAGCTCCAACACACAGCCAACCGTGTATGGGCAAAGGACTGGATTCTCAGACACCTAGCATCTATAGAGAATTTCATACATTGTAAGTGTAACTCCCATCCCACTGAGCTTCAAGAAAGGCACCAGCACTTCTGGAGAAAAAAAAATAAGTCCAATTTCAAGTCAAGCAAACAAAGTGCAGACAATTAACACCCACCTGTAAAAATATAGTCTTGGTATCTTGTTTCCTGCCCCATAGGAAAAAAGTGCAGACACCACAGTCTTTTACTAGGACACTAACCATTTACCTTGATCACAGTTACCTTCTCCCCCTAATTCTCCATTCCATCACAATCACCCAAATACTTCAACACAGATCTTTCAAGCACCTACTCTTCCAGCCTTTGAAGTGAAATACATGCCTCAAGGCAGAAACAGAGACAAAAGCATCTGTTCTTCTGGCCTAGTACCCCTTTATTCACAAAGGAGAAAGAATGGCTGTAGGCCAGCGGGCATTGTTCCAACGGCCTTTCTGTCACCTCCTACCTTTACAAGTCTTCATGCTCTTTGGGCACAATTCACACGGCTAAAAGCACGCCTGTAAGTGGGCTAAAACCTCTGCAACGAAGGTGCTACTTTGTCACTGTCAAATAAATCTGCCACGGGTAACCTACACTGCATTGTGCTTTCGGGTAACCTACACTGCATTGTGCTTTCGGGTGCTGGTGAGGTTGGATCAGTTACTTACAGCAGTACCCAAGTCTCAGAAGTTGAACATTTCAAGAATAGCTTCAGGAAAGCTGTAAGTAAAGCAGGAAGGGTGAGTTACTGTCATCCAAGGGACAATGCTTTTAGTACTGCAGTCTTGCCAGAAACTCACTAATGGATGTTTCCCATATCATGCAAGTCTTTAATAGCTTTTTTTTTTTTAAACACATTTAATATAACTGAAGCTGTGAGTATTCAGTATTCCTAGAATACTGCAATGTTAGATAGTTCGGATCTAATGGAAAAACCATAAAATACTAACAAATTATTTACCCAATATTCAAAGAAAAGGTGATTACCACAGTTAATACATGGTTAGGCGTCAGAGTGCTGCAGTTATCATCAGAGTACTGACTCTCCAAATTTGTCATCAGAAATGTCTGATGAACACTTGAAAACTGAACTGTAGACAAGCTGTAGATAAGGTCACAATGGTTGATCACACCATGACTTCAAAAAGGTGCTACAGCTTCACTTGAACTGACAGCCCACCTACAGGTAACAACAATCACATGAGACTCCGGATTTCCAGAACACTTCGCCCTGAATGACGCAGCACAGTCCTTCAAATAAACACTCTCACTTCACACGCAGCAGCTGATTTTGAAGCTCGAGCTATGCAGTCTCTTTCTACGCACACCTTTTTATCCCCCGGGTGGTCTGAACAAGGAAGTGAGAACATGAAGCTTCCGATACCGAAAGAAATACAAAAACCTCATCACTGGCATCAGCCAATACGCAATCCAAAAATCCCAGATCAAGTGAGAAAGTTAGGAATAAGATATTTTCTTCTTGAAGAGCGAGCAGCTCAGGAATTGTTGGCCGCACAGATGGATTTCAGCAGATTTGTCTTAACTAGCAAGGCAGGTTAGTTGAATCATTAGCTATGCAAACAGATTCACCTGCAGTCAATCCTCATACATGTTGTTACACTTTAAGAAATGCTAGAACACTATAGCTTAGAAGTGATATACAAAGGAGAAAGAAGGATCTCACTATTTTTCATTCCCTTACGACAAGCTAGGGATGACCTCAAAGCTGCCTTTATTTTTTTTTTGTATAACCTCTTCACTCCCCACCACAGCCCCACACCCAAACCCAGCTACCTAAAATTAGACAAATCACAGACCTAAAAAGCTTACTACATAGGGCTTTATGAAGCTCTGACAGGTTTTTCTGTTCAGGGAACCACTTCAATAAACAGTTTCAATTCACACTCCCCTCTGAACCATCCTGCGCTAGGAATGAAAGAAAAACTATATTTCATTTGCTTATCCTGAATGGCATTATATTTTTCCAACGTTTCAAGTCAGTAATTGAATTTTCAGCAAGGCCCATACACAGACAATTTCAACCCCAAATAGCAACTTGAGAAAACAAGGAGTGGACGAAACCAGCATTCCAATGGAACTTTCAGGTATTCCACCACATGGATGGTACCCCGAGTTCATACATTTTTAATTGCTTTTTGAGCACAAATAAGCCAAGGCCCGAAAAGAAAGCAATTTCCCCTCGAACACTAGTGAAAGCTGCAAAATGCCAATGAAAACTGAAAGTTCCTCAAAATACCTACCAAGCTTGATTAAAAAAAAAAACACCAAAATGCATTCTTGTACTTTGAATCCTCTCCTTATATGCTTTATACCAAGATGATACTGTTTTAATAGAATACTCAATTTTATAACAAAGTAAAACACACTCTTTTGAATTACATTCTGTTACCATCTTTGATATGGCACAAAAAATTGGGTGCAACTCCTCATACAAACAGGTTTCACAGTCATATACACAGATCATAAACTGAACTGGATTCTACACTCACTACTACTCCCACTATAGAGATAAAGCAAATACCTTTGGTATTTTTTTTGGCTCTTTCTGTGAGTTTTCTCTCAGGGGTACTTTTCCAAACAACTTCCAGCCCACGTCATTTTGTTTTTCAAATCTCGCATTTTGCTTCCTGGTAAACAAATTCCTACAAAAAAAGAAAAAGTTTGATTAATCAGAAAGAGATAACTAATTACAACAGACAGAAAGATAAACAATTTGTCAACTTTATTCACCCTCAACCACATATTCTAGCTGCTGTTGTGGTGGCAGGGACTGATTCTCACCCTCAGGAGATACGTTATGCAGCACTGCCACCACAGCAGGCAATGGACTCGGCTAAGAAAGAACTTTAACAGATAAAGAAGGCTTCTTGTGACTTTCTGGAAGTTGTCTGCTTTTTTAGCCTCCTTCCACAACTCTCCTCCTGAGTCTTTTCAAGTGAGACTAAGAAACAAGTCTCTTGCTACGTAACCGTTCTCTACCCACCTGTTCCAACAGACTGCTGGCAAGAAAATCACAAAGAGGTTGCAGACACAGTAGCCTTTTACTGTATTTGACCTTTTTTTATAAAAGATTGCTTTCCTGAATAACCTTAAAAGCAGCTATCAAAACACATTAACTCTACTCCACCAAGCCAAAAGCTTTTTCACTTCTTCAATCAGCACACAGCTGTAGCACCTTCATACCACAGCTGCTTCCAGTCTAGCACTACTATTTTTCCTCACTTACAATCACTACTTTAACACCCAATGGGCCAGCCGTAGCAAGGACAGACTGTTTCTTATTCATTAAGTCAGGCAGGTTGGGAAATCAACATTCCAAATGTGCTGAATACAAGTCCAGAAGGAAAGGCACGCACAAAAAAAAGTTTTCAGGCTACCTTGGCTCAGCTAACACAAAAAGTATTGGAAGGACACCAACAGAGATCAAACTGCTGGGAATAGAGGAGAAATGTTTAATAGGCGGATCATAATTGAGACACAAGCATAGGGTGCATGGCAACATATTTTAAAGTTAATAACGTGCACTGCTATCCTTAAATATGTCCATATTTACACTAATGATCACATGCCTCTGTATCACAAGGGTACAGTTACCTTGAAACCCAAAGCAGGAACAGATTATCATATTAAAAGATAAGAGGAAGGTGGCTAGGTACAGAAATCACACAGTTCAGTAGCAGCTGATGTCAAAGCGAAGTATCAAGAGTAACTACACTTCTACAAAGTATATAGCTTTCCCTCTAACTCCTGCGAGACAGTAAGAAATAGGATAAAGACAGGGGAGACAGCAAGGCAAAGAGAAACCTGTTGACATCCACCCTCACTTCTCCTCTTCCCTTTTTTTGCCCCCATGGCATGAACTCCTCATTCCACAGGTAAATTACTGGACCAACAGCATGGATTTGCTGTGTCTCTACAACTAACATGCTCCATTTCAGTTACGGAGCTCTCCATCATTAAAGTTATAATGCTACTTAAAGATATACAAGCTAATTAGAGCATTAATCAGCAAGTTCAGCTATAGTGCTGCCACTACAACTGCTAGTGCTGGGAAAAGAGACCATCATAAAAACAACTTCAAAGAAAGATATTTCAGTTGGATTTGCTTTCTTTTCTTTAGCAATTCCTTGACCTTGGTGATATAAGAATCCATTTTCATTCAGTTTAGTACCTTGAAGAGCTCAGGTGTGTATCTTTTTAACCCAGCCCCAGTTCAAATGCGAAAGACAGACAGAGATTATGAATTTACAGGATTGTTTGAGACAACTACGAGGGAAATAAAACTTAAAAAGGGACAGATGTGAGTTTTTGGGGGAGATCTGTGTTTTTATTAATTTTAAAGGAAAAAAAATTCAATAGAGCTCTAAAATCTATCTAAAAAAGGGAAGGAAGAAAACAGCAATAACATCCCCCAAATCACTCCAAAAAAATATGATTCACAGTGCAAGATAGGTTGGTTGCTCTTGCTACAAGGTTACTACCTAGGAAGCAAGAAACTCAATTCATGACTACAAGCCAGATGTGGAGCAAAGCAGAACACCAGGCACAGCTGAGAGCCACTCAGGGAGGCACACCTGCATGGCGCTTCCCTGCACATTCAAATCCTCTTTTGCAAATAAAAGCTTTCATCACGCTTTGTTAGAATGGCAGTAACATGACAATTAGAAGAAGAGCAGGCAATTTTCTTTCCCTGTCTACCCACACTAGAGGTAGCTAACAAATGTCTATGCAAGCAACGATATCCCCAATCTCTCTGAAGGATTTTAAGAAGGGCAGCAGGCTGCAATACATCTTTATCTTCACAGCAAAATAAAGACAAATTGGGATGAAGTGTAACAGCTCTCAGCTGGAAGTGCTGCTGTAAGACTGAGAAGTCCACCTCAGGTAGTTGCTTTGAATTCAGTTCAGCAGTCCTGTTTCCTTTTAGAGGCAGCACCACAGTAAGTAATCTGTCCTATGGCTTATCTAGCAGATGGCACTGTGCTGTTCAGCTCACTGTTTTTTCCATCTGTGTGCACTGGAACATCGAGCACTGGAACAGGCTGCCCAGGGAGGTTGTGGAGTCTCCTTCTCTGGAGATATTCAAGACCCTCCTGGACGCCCACCTGTGCGACCTGGTGTAGGGAACCTGCTTTGGCAGGGGGTTGGACTCGATGATCTCTGGAGGTCCCTTCCAACCCCTACGATTCTGCGACTCTGTAACTTCTGGTGCAAGTTCTAGGGCACCGGGCAACTCCTTCTCTCTTTGCACCATCAGTGATTTCCAGTTCAATCTTTTTATTTAATAAAAAATGAAACAAAAGGACCTGGTGTGGTCAACATACAACTCCCACCCTGTACAGAGCAACTCACTCCGCCTTTTCTTCTTTTTCCCCACCCTCTGCCTAAATTCTGCTACTTGGCTGGTATCCACGCTCTTCTCACACCCCAAGTATCCGAACTTCCAAAAGACACAGCGTTATCAGAAGCCAAAAACTGGCACAATCAGATGTAGAACTGTAAACTACAACCAGTTCTTTTATAATAAATCAGAACATCCACCAAAAGGTCCTGATAAAGCCACTGCCTGAGTGGAAGGAAGGAAATAACGTCTGCCATTCTTATGCATATGTACAGATATACATACATATACAAATATAAGAGCAAGCAGCTCACAGCAAAAGCTTTCATTTGTCTGCTACCCCAACACTAAAAGGTTTTTTCCTCCCATACTTAGCTCCATCAGATTAAAAAGAAACAAAACAGAAAAAAAACCAATGAACTGCTGAACAGCTTCACTCGTGAGTAAATACGATTCACCAAATAGCTCAGCTCTAGAGGTGACACGTTTAAGGAGATTACAGCTAATGGAAAACGTAATAAGGAGCAGAAATTCTTTACCTGCAAAAATAGAACTTTTCACTCCAAAGAAAAGCTTGGAACTCCTGCAGTAAAAGATCCTACAATTTAATTACAAGTGCTTTAAGACAGAAGCTCATTTGAGACCTTAAATGTAAAAAGGGTTGGCATGCCTGGAAAGAAAAGATCACGTGCTGATGATTATCTCAGTCTCACTGCCTTCTTCACAATCATTAGAGCACATCATGCTGATTTACAGCTGGGATATTAACAGGAATCACTGACACAATACATTATGTCTGCTGTATCACTACCGTGGAACCATTAAAGTGCCATGGGTTTCATTTGCATTCCCATCAAACCCATGAACTATTTTACACTAAATGTCTGCAGCTGCTTATTTTAGCACAGAAGTTCAGTATTTCAAACACAAAATGACTTTTTGCACCATGCCTTAAAAACACGATTTGGCACCAAATAAATGTTTAACCTTCTTGTTTTAATTGAGCTGTGGAGATAAGAAAAAGTTAACCTGAGTGGAGATAATTGAATTACAGAGCCAGATAAGTGCTCACATACATGCACGTAACACCCTGCGATAAAAGAGAGGCTCAAAATTCTTCCCCCTGAACACGCACAGACTGCACCACTACTGTACACTGACCTGCCCAACTGCTAGTTTGGGGGCAGCAGTGGAAGGTAATACTAATAGCCCTGTTCAGCAGTGTCAGGAGAAGCTTATTTCTGAGTAAAACCTGAGAACTTTGGTTCCATAAGCACTGTTGAGGTAAAGTTACTGAATAACTGCCACACAGACAGATTACACATTCATATATTGCCATTATTTTTGTCACCTTCCATGCTGTCATGGTCACACTGAAGCCCCAAACAAAGGAAAATTATTAAAAAAAAAAATATATATATATATATATATACTAGAACCACACCAACCAGCAGCCAAGCCAAACCTACCCACATAGCACATGTTACAGCTTCTTGAAGTTTATATTTCCAAACAAACTTCAGCATCACGACCAAAGCAGAAAGTCCAATCTTTAACTAAAAGAACACAGTCATGGTTTAAAAGGTTGGTTACTTTTAAAAAGACAGTTGCTGTAAAGAAACATGCATGACAGATCTAACCAGAGGCAGATGCTGACCCAACCCACACATGAGACTGATGCAATATGTTCACCCAAAATTCATTCGTAACAGCATGTACATTTTTGTGATGAGTGTTAAAAACACATACAACATTTGCTGCTCTCAAGACACATGCTCCATTCACATTTTAATTAGTCTTCCAGTTAAGATGGTTATTTTAAGAAAATAATTAGAATAGGCATATGAGTTAACAACTGGAAGAACTTACCAGCCTTATGAAGAGAACAGATGAAAGATAAGGGCAGGGAAGGCAGTTCGGAAGGTTCAGATTTTGTACGACAGAATTATCTTCAGAAGTGATTTCAAACGAGTATCTGACTCGTGTGCACTCTCACGAGGCAAATCGCATTTCCTTCAGCCGCCTCTGGAGGAAGATCCTGAGATTTCCTGTATCTCCAAATTAAGCGTGAAGAGATCACTCAGGTCTTGAGCTCCTCAGTCTATGTAAAGGCAGTCAGACCAGAACGCAAAATCAACTTTCTAAAGCATAAGGAGACACTGCTCTTAAGAGCAGGTAAACCCGTATGTTTAGCACACAAGCTGTGTGTAAAAGAGATGTCCACACAAATGTTACTCCACAAGGCACCCAGAAACCTACATTGAACAAGGAATTTTAAGCAACCTAGAGCATCTAAGAAGCAAAAAGTGTAAGAAGAAAAATTGTACTAAATATTTGTTGCAGAGTGAGCAAAAGTGTCCAGCCATCCTTCCTGGTACTGTACAAACTCAACTAACGCTATCTGGGAAACACACCCGCCCCAGATCACCCCTCAGTCAACCTACACTTTACGAACACACAGAGCATAACCAAGAAACGTCCAAGTATGCTGGCCAGGGAAAAGAACCTTTGACAACTAGTTAAAAGCCAAGCTCTGAATAGGAGTCCAAATACAGATATAAAAGCAGTGTTTGCAGAATTCTATCTCACAGACCACCACAGGCCAAGGTAAAGGATGAACAATGCTTGATTTATGGATCAAAAAATCCAACAGAATTGGAGTAAGAAAGTCTAGAAGTAGACTTCCCCGATGACAAACCATCTTTTAAGTCCATATCAAATGTTATGATTAAATTTCCAACTACTGACACACCAGCACACTCTTCAGTATGTTCCAGAAAAAAAATAAAGAAAGAAAATAAGAAAATCAGGGTTTTATAAACTAAAATTCAAGAGGACTACCACGTTCTGTGGTCACCTTCTTTTCTTAAGAGGGTACCCCTCATTTCAGAAGAGCACAAAGCAGAGCTGCTTGTACTGAAGTGTAAAGACATGAAAAGATAAGCAAGACTAATCCCACATGTCTGGCAGTAAAGACTGCCTGTAGCAAAATAAGAAATATTGTGTGTGTGGCTGATGTGCAGTGCTAATCTAGAATGCAAACTCTGTGGACTTCTCAGAAACAGGAGTTTCTGCCAGTGAGGACTCTCATACAGAAGCAACTTTTGGGTCTAAGTTCATTGCATTAGATTCAATCAACTATAAATAATGGTTCTCTGCTAGCTGGCAAAATTCCCAGTTATATTACGTTATCAAAATAACCCAAGCTTCTATTCCCAGAGCCTGATAAAGGATTTCATCATTGATCTAAAGTATCACTGCTCCACAAATCACAGGCCAGATGAAAACATGAAATGCCACTCCAAGAAAAAAGCTGAAGCTGAGTCAGCAGTAAAACCTTCTAGCAGTCCTGTAGACTGGGATCTGTTATCAGATCAAGAGAGAAATGATTAAAAGCCCTACTTAACCATAAGACTACCTGTGTCTGGTCTGAGGCCCCTGGAGTAAAATAAAGATCAAAATCTGGAGGAAGTCCATCAGATGATCACTGTAACAGCTGGGTGCTGAAGCACATACAAGTGGAGATGCTGAGAGAGGTGGTTCTGCGAAGCCTGGATGATCACCCCCAGAGACACACACAGCCACTGAAGCAAGTTGCTGCAAGATAAATTCCAACTGGATAAAAGGAGAAGTTGGAGTGTCAGTGGCTCAGTCACAGACCACAACATCTCATAAAGGTATCTCTACATTTGGATATGCCCGCAGCTGACCAGACAAGGCCCTGAGCAACACAGGCTAGAGGTGCAGTCAGCCCTGCACGGAACTGGAGGTTACACCAGATGGCTCCAGAAGCCCCTTCTGATCTGAACTGCTCTGTGATTCCGTGTTTAGGAAATGCTAGGGCTCAGGATGGGAAGTCCAGCACTAAGTACATGGATGCAGTCTTAACTCATGGCTGTTACCAACTTCTTGCATTCATTCTGTCCAGTGTCAGGCTAAGACATGAATGACTCCTCATCAACTGGGCCATTTTTGAATTATTTTTCCTAACAGTATGGCTTGAAAACTTATGAAGTAGTTTCCTCAATGACAAAGCCATGCTCACGACGGATACCCGCTTAGAACAACAATGTAGCTATAATGCCCATACAACGGTATAGAAAGAAGAATTCTTTTTTTTCCTTTTTTTTATTTCTCGTTTGCCATGCAGCAAACTCAACTTAACTCTACTTAACAGAACATACATTATCCAGAGCAAGACCTAAAAACACCCATTCCTGCCCCAGGAAGTCCCCAGTCTCTGCACACTATTTCTACCAAACAAGTCTTCGTCCATACATAGAATTCTGTTGAAAGACCATTTCCTCTTGGAGACTTTTAGCATCTGTTTTTAAACATCTTATGTGGAATCCAATTTCCCACAGATTATGTTGCACTGGTAATGGCAGTCAAAAATCAAGGAGAGAGAATACAATAACTATTTATTTTGAGGGAATTTCTTAAGGTCCGAGTAACATCGCAGGTTTCTGTGGGTTGTTCCTGTGGTTTGTTTGTTTTTATGATTTCTGAACTTAGGATAACTTTGAACAGATTACATTACGGATAAGGAAGTGAGGAAACAAAGTCAGCTGAACATTCAGTGTTCCTTTGATTAGATAGAGTTACATGGCAGCGAATGCGCTGATGGCCCTCCTCTCTCCCAAAGCTCCTCAGTGCCACCTCACAGCTCCTTTTAGCACAGAGAAACATGAGAAAACTTCATGAAAATCAACCTAACATACAAAGGCCATGTTACAAGCAGCACTCAGTGCTCCCTGTGCTAACAAAGCACACCCGCTGGATGCTGTAAGACTTTGGTCATTCTTCCCACCAGCCACTAAAATAAATTACTTTGTTGTAAACAGTAACTGGGTCGCATTAAGTCCTTGCTTACTGCACCACTGCTGGGAAAACAGAAAACAATCACCGAAGAGCTGCCGTGCAGATTTTCACCTAACTTCCATCATGAAGTAGTTCCAACAAGCCTCTCCAGTTTTGCTGCTGAATAACTGAAAAGTTTTTCACAAACAGGAATTTAAATAAAGAAGATTTTATCTCCGATAGCAACTTCCATTTATCCTGAAGAGCAGCACCTCAAATCAGGCTTAAAGCACAATTTAAGGAAGAAAAAATACAAGAGAAATTCTAAAGTTACGTTATTGCACGCGTAAGAGGAAGAAACAGATTAAAGTTTACAAGGCCAGTTGAAGTTCAACACCTAGTGGAGAACAGGCCACATGACAAAGTTCCCAGCTTCGTGCAGGGAAACAGGACAGGAATTCTGAAATGATGTATCTCATCATTTTCAACAATTTTCAGCTTTCTTTATCAAATGAAAAGGTTCTATCATTATAGAACTCCAACTCTGCATCTATGAAAGATTTGCTTTTAAAAGCGTTTGCTTATTTCAGGAAAATTCTGTAACTTCTCTTCAGTTCTCCAGAGATATCACAGTAAATACGGATCAGGGGAGTTTCAAGCACACAAAGTGGCTTTCAAGTAAGGGCCATCCAAAACCACACTGTGAACCCTGAAGCGCCTGTTTGCCTTCTTCCTTCCCAACAATCTCTTCCCTGCCCTTTCAGATCCACACTACTGACAACAGTTAGTTCAAAAGGTGCCCTGACAAAGCTGTGGGGCAGGAATGAAGCTGCCACTGAATTCCCCGGCTCCTTCCAGCCGATGAGAGAGTTTCAGGAGATTAGTCTACAGCCTATAGTCTCTTTAATAGTCTTTATTGAACATAAAACATGTTGAGGAGTTTCTGAAGTTTAAAATTTCAGATTATTCACTTATAATTATTTTCATACTTCCTCTTACCTTCTATGGCCAGGGAATTCCCTTTTTGCAAAGATGAAAGTGGTCCATCAACACTATAAAGATCCTTGTTATTTTACCTTCCTTTTAACATCAAAATTATCTAAGTACAGAATGCTGTGCTCTCATTACAAACAAGAAATGGCACTATGAAGAGATCATACTCAACAACGCAGTGGACTTATCTATGGCATCACTGGACCCAGCTCCTTGGGTTCAGCAATCTCCCAATTACGTGACCAGTCACACACATGTGTATGTGGATGAGATACATAAAATTCACATGGTTTTAGGCTTAATGCTGAAACCACTAGTTACAGCTTTGAAATGTAAGCTTTCTTTTGTCTTCGACTACAAATAAGGCCACAAGTTTGTTCTTCTATGTACGGGATGTGATGCCAATCCACCTTCAGATTTTCTGTCAGAAACAGACGTTCTTTGGAAGCACTGAAACCCAATATTCCTCTTTAAGCCCTCACTGTTACATGTAGCCTCTGTTCTCTGCAAAAGCTTCCCAAGATATTGCTACTCAGAAAATTGGGATTAAAAACTTCTAGGAACAGCCTGAAAAAAATAAGATCCAGATTCCAGGAACAGAAGAGAATATTTACAGTAATGGATTAAGTAAAGAGTGAGCATTCCTATACTCCCTTAAAAAGGATGGGAACCCCACGGCTCATTACTTAACTAAGCACAGTCCTAGAAAAACCTCTGCATGTAACCATGAAGAGCCTCATCCTCACTCTCTAAAGTGAACAATGAAGAGCATAACTTGTACAGTAAAATCACAATGGCTCTGACCAAAGCTGGTTTAAAAATGAGCCTTTTAAAAGCCTGTTTCAGCAGTACAGTAGAGAAGCAAAGTACAAAGGTGGAATTCATTAACCAACACCGCTGCGGGTCAGCAGGGCAAAGGCACAGCCAAGGCACCAAACCTTCAGTCTCTCAGCCAATTATTTCTTAACACTGTTTCCCAAACCAAATTCCTACATACATTCAAATTAAGGAAATGAATTCAAACTTATGCTATATGCAAAGGATCCCAGCCTTATAGAGTTGATCCATATATGCACAACTCCTGAAAGCAACCTGATGCCAGGTTTCTTCTGCAGTAGTCAGCATTACAGCTGCTTTCCAAAGCAATAATCCCTTCTCATGCACTGACCTGGAGCCTAATGACAGCTACTGGTACACACAGCTGGTCCACGTGATGCCATAAGCTCTTCCAAGAAGAAAGCTGAGTAACAAAGCAGAAAGCTACCTCTTTTTCTCACTCTGGAACTTCCTGCCACACCCAAGGAGGCATGTAACAGCCTGAGGAAACCACTGGACCTTCCAAAACCTGGTACTGCAGAAAAGACAGTAACCGAGTCTCAGGAGAAGTCCAGGAAATTTTTCAGCACAGTGCTTACAAAGGTAGAGCAGAGGCACTCCATTCCCAAGTGCCTTGAAGGTGCCAGGTCGGACAGGCAACCAGCCAGCCAGGTTCTCCTGTCTTCCATCTCTGCTATGGTTTAACTCTGAACTGCAGCCTGAAGCGAACACCGACAATTCATAAGAGGATAAATACCGCCACAACTAATAGGGAACAGCACCCCATGCATGCTGCACGTGCATGCACATAATCTCGTCACT
The DNA here is from genome assembly GCA_016647715.1 of Pavo muticus. Taxonomy (NCBI): domain Eukaryota; kingdom Metazoa; phylum Chordata; class Aves; order Galliformes; family Phasianidae; genus Pavo; species Pavo muticus. The sequence continues at coordinate 537,400 of JACDJE010000152.1, forward strand.
GGGGAGAATAAAGCTTCAGAATGCTAAGAAATCATTTTGCATTCCAAAGCAGATGCTTCTCTAAGCATCTTCTTTATAGAAGTTTTAACCTTCACTGATATCTAAGCTCTTTCAGTGTATATGACCAAGCACTGGAGGCATCTAATTTTTGCCACTGTAATGTCTATAGGCAGCAATAAATCTTAACTGACATACCCAGCACAAATTCAGTCTTAACAAGCTCAGAAACTAACATATTTTCAGATGACAGGGTTCAATACAAGCACTGCTGCTGCTTCAAGAAGTGAGATCCCTCCTTTTACCAAATGTCAACAACTTGAGCACAAACTAAGCTTCATCACAGCTCGCTACAGTTCAGACGTGCACCTCATCACCCAGAAGACTCTCACTGACCTAAACCAGCAGAGGAAGGCTGGAACTCCTCCATCGTGCCTCACCATCCGGCTGCTGAAAGCAGAAGGGCCAAACCCAAACCTCCTGTGCCAAGCTCTTTCACATTACATGTGTGTGCACACTGACCAAGCAGTCTGGTTTTCTCCTGCCACCCTTTTGAAAGGGAAGCTTTACACATTTGACCTGCATGAATCACAAGGGAAACTCCTTTCAGCACAAGGTGCTAAAAACATGGGACTTTTTACCTGTGACCACAGCACTTCTTACCAAGTGCTCTCAGCAGCCCCTTTCTCAGCAAACTGCCCCCTAAAGATATTACTCCAAACATCTCCTCCTCTTCCAGCACTGCACGAAGCCTGGCACACAGCTCAGGGTCAGCTGTGGGAAGCCTGCTGGTGGCCAGCTTCTTTCAGACAAAACACTATGGGGCTGAGTTCATTTACCAAAGTATTTGTTCGGCCCAGGAATGCGAGGAGCATAATCAAGGCCACGAGAACTCCAGGGAAGCAGCAACTGCATGGGATCATTAGAGGATGCGAGCACAACCACAGGGACAGCAACACATACCAGCAATCTTCTAATCCTCAACAAGGTTAACAGTGTAAGTTGTGTTTAGTATCCTCTGTGGGACAGAAGGATGCTCAGAAGCTCCGTGCGGGTTAGACACCAGTGAAACACTGCCAGTCTGCATGGCGTAAGAGAACGCATGCACAGAATACAGGTATGTGGAGTGCAAACACAGCCAGCCAGCAGCTCTTCTTGTTTTCAAAACAGAGCAGAATGCAGGTGTTAGGGGGAAGGATATTAAAGGTCAGGTTACAAACAGAGCAGCTGGAACTTCAAGGCTGATAACCTAGTTTTAACTAGATCCTCATATTCTCCTGGTGACATCACCTGGTGGCCAAGCTGGCCTGCTCCCCATTTGAAAGGCAATAAGGCTGTCCCTTGTGCTCTGAAAACATTCAGGTGAAAAGGCTCAGTCTAGCACCACTGCATCACTAACAGGGGCAAAACCATGAGACTATACCAGGACAGAGTTGGACAGATGGTTTTCCTTTGTTGGATGGGAAAAGTTGAGAAGGGGTAAAACATCTTCCTTCCAGCAGGGCCTAAATGGGGCCATTCCCTGTGCTCCCTCCAGGCTGAGGCACAACATTTGTTTGAGCCAACAGCTGTGCCACAGAAGGGTAACACAAGTTCAGGCTCTGAAGTGCTAAAAACCCTCTTGCTTCAGAACTGAGTCTGCCTCCATGGCAACAAATAGAGATCCACAAAAGCTTCAGCACCTCAAATAGAACTGATAAGGAGAGTTCAACGCTTGGTACTCTACCGTGACTTTAACCTAAGAATAAAAACTCATGACAGCTTCAGCGAGTTGAGTAAATCTAAAGGAAATGCTTCTCTTGAGCTCTGCAATTAACACAGCCTTCTAAAGAATGACGTTTGCCAAGACTTTAAGCACTTTATTGCCTATTCATCTCCTGGAAAAAAAAAGTTTAGAAGAAGAAAAAGATTAACGGAAGTAACAGTTCTCAAAACAGGCTGGACTCAGCAAACACTGCTTAAAGTCTGAAGCTTGCTTCTAGAACCATTCCTTCAAAATACAACACACCTCAGGCATTATGTTCTAAAAATAAGAGGAGTTAGCGAGGCCTTACATGAAAAAAGAATGAATAACCCTGTTCCTTATTCACCACTCTCATTTACCAAATGAGTACCTGCATTTAGAACACCTTATCATTCATATGAAAGCCACGGTTAGAAGAGGTGTGGAAGAGGTAACTGCACTGAGTGGCAAATGATTTTATTTCAACAACAGAATGCCAAATTTCCACATCAGGTGTTCCCACTCCACAGCAAGCTCAAGTAAACAAGGCATTAACTGGGAAACATCACAGCAGTCATGCAAGTGTTTGGCAAGCATCCCTATTTTAAACTCCATACACTCATACCCATCAATAAAATGCTCCATGACTACTTGCTCACCCAGCTGTCAAAACACTTCCATACAGGTACATAACCCACCAATACATATCTGTTTATGAGCCATCAGATTAAGGATCTTGGCCAAAATACAAGATATATCAGTAGAAGCAAAGCCGTGCTCATAGAAGGAAACCTTAGCTCAGAACTCCTTCTTCTGTAATGCAGAAGGAACCTTTTAGGGACATCCTGAAGATAATAAAGGGTTCAAAGCCTTAGTAAGCAATATTACCTTACTTATTCAGAAGAGACCGATTATGTTCACAATACCAACTTAAAACAGCAAGCTATTATCACTTCTGAAGTAAAATCCTAAGCAGTGTACCAGAAAGCTCTCCTATGGTCTCATGTACTCTCCTTGTTAAAAGTTTATTTTACACAAACGTTACCTGGCAAGGAAGTTGGTAAAAGGTCCCAATATCTTTCGTTTACTGTCCACGTCTGTCTCTTGACAACAGTCCTGCTGACCCTGATCACCAGTCTCCTTAGTGGAACTCAGGGTGACATCCGAGAAGTGCGCTTCGTCAGTCTCCAGAGTCACAATTGCGCTCGAACTGCTTGTGACCACAAAGTCCAAAATGTCCTCGTTGCTGACTGATAAAGTTGTTGACAGTTCTGTGCTAAGACTAGAAACACTACAGACGGAGATATCATCGCTTCGATTCAGAGTCTTTGAAGTCGGACTGTAAAGCTTGACAGTGTCATACCCAGTTCTTGGAAAAGTAGAGGATTTTCGCACGGCGTGGTGTTCAGAAGCCAGAGGGCGTGGAGGCGCACAGGACAGCAGCGTGCACGCGCTCTGAAAAGTTCTGTCAGGCACAATTTCAGGTTCTGACTGCTTCCTCTTCGCAGTCAGCACATTGCAGTGAACGGGCTCTGGATTTCCTACTTCTAGGGTTGGAATACCAGAATCCACTGATTTAAGGCTATGACAATCTTCTAAAGCACCTGAGTGCTGACCTGGCCCATACTCAGGCAATGAGAGAGATCTCGGGGACTTCAAGTTCTGAAGACCCTGGATGCTGCTGCCGGCTCTTGTGCTTAGAACACCCATCAAGCTCAAACCATTCAAGGAGTTGGCTAAATTTCCATCAGGTGTATTGGGCCACGAGGTAACTCCTTAAAAAGAAAGAGAAGATTATGAGTTTGCAGGGAGGAATATATATATATATATATATACACATACACATATATACACATACACACACATATTTTAATTACACTCAGTGCTGTCATAAATTAAGCTCCGTAATTAAAAAGTTATTTATCTTCCCTTGCAGATAATTAATGCCCCTTCCCCCCTGCTTGAACAAGCAGGACAAAGGCAATTTAATTTAGGCTTCTAGAAATGTCAAGCATGAAAAGCTTTTCCTAAGCAGTGCACCAGCGGCTGCCTCGTGCCCACCTCCTGAGAGCTACGTGCTACAAAAACTGCAGCAATGTAATGTTCCACGTCAATATTAATGCAAAGATTTGAGACTGATTTCTATACAGTCATAAATGCATATTTACTGATGTCAAGGAGCTATAAAGATTGTTTCCACGTACTTTACAACTTACTTCAAAATTACAGTGTTGGTTTAAATAGAATTTCTTGGCTTTCTTCTGGCAACCATAAAACTTACAATAAATTTGTCACTCAAATCCAATCCATAATATATGAGTGTTACATTAAGCAAGAGACGAGGAACCTGAATAGCTAGGAAGATATTCATATCACCACCATTTTGATGATACACACGACGCGCTTCATCAGTGCACATACAGCAAAACTAACACTCGCACATAACGTATTTACTGTGCACAGGGACCACCAGCCCTCCTATTTGCAATACACATCACCGGGGGCTGCCAGTAGGGCAGCGAACCAGCCAGTGCTTCATTTGCAATGTAATTACAGCAGCTGGCAGAAAAAATATGCACATATTGCTTCAGTTTCTTCACTCTCAAACACTTTCTGTGCTAAGTGTGAAGCAGCGAAGAATTCTCCTCCCATCGTGCAAATGGTTCTTTCTAAATGGATTTCTCTCCAGCTCCTGAAGCCAGCTCTCCTGCTCTCTCTGCAGCGCAGCACTTAAGGAAAGGCGCCAGTTGTCTACCAGGCGGCTCTCCCCCATTCAACAAGCAACTCTTTAGAAGCGGTTCCTCCAAGCAGTTCCAAACCCGTGGCTGGGGGTGCTCCCACCCTGCCCAACACCAGGGTTTGATGCGTGGCTGTTGTTAGACCTGAGCCTATCCATTTCCTTTGGAATTGTGATACAGGCAGGCAGTAAGCAATAGAAAACATTTCAAACATCTTCAATTTCTCCAAACTGAAAAGATTTTTTTTCCATAATCTTTTAGACACGCGAACAGTTCATGAATCTAAATATAACTCATAGGTTATCCCAACTCCTTAATTCAACTACAAAAGCGCTATTTGCTATTCGATCCATCACTCCAATCTTATTCCACACGTAAGAAAAAGTCAAATAAGAGCTTCTCCAGTTCTCCCATCCCTTAGACACTTCCAGAACTTTCTTTTGTATTACCCATTCAAAGCAATCAATGCATCAGTTACCTAATCCTTTGGAGAGGTGAAACTTCAAATTTACTGCTGGGATTAAAAAGCTTGTGAAGACGTACCCTTTTCTTATGGAGTTGCTATAGCAACATTTTTTTCCTCCTCATTACCATGGTTTGAAAAGTTTACATCCTCTCCAGTTTTAAGAAGCGATGCCCTCAGATAGCTAGCATATAAATTGCATAATTATGAACCTCTCTGTTCAGAGAATTAAAACTGCAAAGGGCAACAAACAAAAATAAAAACACTAAATAACATTTCCTGAAAACAGACAAACTATTCTACCTCTTGAAGTCAACTGTGATAGTCAAAGTGCATAAATATGACAGGAATTGAGGTATTAGGTATAATTACAATTGCATACACTTAAATCTCCTGCATAGATCTTTCTGCTCGGTTTCAGTTATTTTTCTAAATTAAGTTTGTTTTCTCTTCCCCATTCTCACCCACCCCTTCATACACATTATATTGCTCTTGATATCAAGAGCTCATCCAGTCTCAACATTTCTCCAAGCCATATACGCAAGGTATGGAATAGTCTTAGATTCCATTAGATAGATTTGTTCGAGTTGGAAGGGACTCTTAAAGGCCATCCAGTTCAGCTCCTCTGCAATGAACAGGGACACCTACAACCAGATCAGGTGCTCAGAGCCCTGTCCAGCCTGACTTTGACTGCCTCCAAGGATGGGGCATCCACCACCTCTCTGGGAAGCACGTGCCAGCGTCCTGACGCTGACTGCAAAAACATCTTCCTTATATCCAATCAAAATCTCCCCTCTTTTAGTCTGAAACCGCTTCCCCTTCTCCTATCACCACAGACCCCAGTAAAGAGTCTGTCCCCTTCTCTCTTACACCCCCCCTTTAGATACTGAAAGGCTGCTATCAGGTCTCCCCAGAGCCATCTCTTCTCTACGATGAGCAACTCCAGCTCTCAGACTGTCCTTGTAGGGGAGGTGTTCCATCCCTTGGATCATTAAAAGCAAAGGTGCATGTGTTCGCTTTATTGCAATTCATATGTATTAATTGGTCCAGAAAATAAGGTTCAGAAATACAGTCAGACATGGTGTTTCCATAATCAATTCCCCCACTGCCTTCACTTCTGCTCAGTGACTTTCCTAAGCAGAGATAGCTCCTGCCTTATCTGCATAGCTCTTCTCAACTGAGCTCACAAACAGCAAGCATTCCAGCAGCCTTGGGAAGAGTCCAAGAGGCAGAACAATTCTGTAAAAGAGAGTTCAGAGTGAAGGGAAAATAAATTTCCATGCAGTGTAGCAAAGCTATATTGATCTGAGTAGATAAGATTTTAAGGAGGAAATTTTACAGGAAGAGATCCTTTAAAAGGGACAAATAGCAAATGCAGAAGTACATAACAGCCACAGCTCGCTGGAGCAAATTGTGCAATAACAAGCTGCAGAGGTTTCACACAGTTCAGAGAAACTGTGGGGAGCTTTGAAGTACACCATCAAGGGCCCTGAGTGGGAACTTGAGATATGATCAGCTGTCAAATACATACATGAAGACTCCTCAATTCACTCTGCACCAGGCTGAGGGAGGATTCCCGCTAAGGATATAAGGATATTTATATTCTTTATTTCAGCTGCTTTGCAGCTAAGTGCAAAAACTGACAACTGATGTCAAACATCCACAGCGTCATTTCTGCAATAGAAACTTCTTTCCATAAATTACTTATTAATGTACTACTATTACCACAATAAACATGGCAATAAAGCATTATTAGATTAATAAACTACTGAAAAAGAAAAAGCACTTTTGTCTGCATAACATCCATAATCCCCATGATTTGGTAATACGTTTATGTAAAATTGACATTTGTAAAGTCTTTAAAACCTCACGCCTTACGGGAACGGTGATCTCATCAACATTAATATCCCAGAAGGCAGATAAGGAGAGAAGGAGAGACAGAAGACAACAACAGAGGTCACACGGAGCAAGCAGGGAGAAGGCAGGGATCACTTAATCATTAACTCAGCCAACAAAAGAGCAATGGGGCACAAAATAAAGGCAGAGTTGTAGCCAAGCTCAAAAGTAGTATAAGGACACGGCTATTCATGCAATGGATACTGAGCTGCAGAACTCCTCACACAGCAACTGATGGGTGCTAGAGGTTTACATGCATGTTCAGGGAAGACAAAAAAAAAATCACTAAAGATTCACAAAGGAACTCAGGAAACTGCAAGTACCAGAACTTCAGGGAAATACCCACAACCATCAGCCCTGCCTACAGGCTTTCCTCAAGTAAATTCTTCTGTCTGATGGGTGGGGTTTGGAGCTGGCCCAGCACGGCTGTCCATAGGGTCATGCATTCTGAAGTTCTGGTTACTGCACATCAGAAGGCATGTTCTGACAGCACCTGAGCTTTAAAGTACATTCTGACTTTCCACATCATCCAACCATGCTGAGGGAAGAAGTCATACCTGATGTAATTTCCAAAAAATGCAGAATAAAATGGCTTTTTAAGCCACTCTATTGGGAATTTAAAAGGAAAAAAAAAGTTAAAATCAAACTCTCAGAACAAAACAAAGATCAGAAAGAAGTCCAGTCACGTTCTTCTAAATTTGCACTGACTTGCAAGCATAACTTCAGCAAGGAACTTGTTCGAAAGCATGACACCAGCCTAACAAACAGGCACTGTATCTCTGACACAGGGCTTGGATTTCAGGGGGTCCTGCACGGAGCCAATGGTTGGATCCCTGCGGGTCCCTTCCAACTCGGGACGTACCATGATTCTGTGTATACTGCTCAGTTATCAAAGGGTTAACATCGACATTTTTATCTCCTTGTTTCTTCAACGCTCACGATTATTTTTAGAGTTAAGATCCCCCTCAATAACATAAATTTTCAAATGCTTTTTTCTCCTTAAAGGAAAACTTTAAAAAAAAGTGAGAAGCCTGAACTCTTCACGCAGCGGACAACATCGATACTGAACGTACCACGAAACACACTGTGCGTTACTGCCATCAAGCACAGGTGTCCTCAGGAGCACGAAAACCACTTTATTTATCAAACCACTTCTCGGATCAGACCGCTCACAAGCTGACACGCATTGCGTTGCCAACAGCGGAGCGCTCCTGAGGCCACACCGCTTTCAACAAAGCCACGAGGCGCAGCGGTTGCCGCACACGCAGCCATGCCGAGCCGCCCGGCTCCCGCCCGCCCCTCCGCCCACGGGCAGCGCTGCGAGCCCGGCTCCCCGCGGAGCGCCGGCAGGGCGATCACAAGCGAAGCATTCACGGCTCTGTCGCCTTCTGGCCACATCAGGCGGGTAGCGTCAACGAGCGGCAGTGTTTTACTAAAGCTTCTGTTCCAGAGGGAGTTTACAGAGTTGGTTTTGTTTTTTAAATCCTCCCCAACGTTGCTTAAAAAGCTGAGCTCAACGCTACACCAGCAGCAGCGCCGTAACAACTTCAACTGACGTTACAAGCTGCCCTGCGCGGCTTTATTCAGCCCGCAGTACCTCAGAGACTTCGCTTACAGAGCCCGTGAGAACTGAAAGTTGCTTCCTCCCCACACCCGAACGCCTGACTCGGCACCGCCAAGGCTTCCGAGCCGCCAACCCCGATCAAAGAGGAAAAGCAGAACCACCAACGCACCAACCGCCGCCTTTCCCCACGAGGACGGCGCCCTCTCCGTGCCCTTTAACCGCCGGAGGCTCCCGCCCCTGCCACTTCTCCGGGTGCCCCCCAGGAGCCGCTCCCTGCCTCGCCCCGGCGGCTCCGGCCCCGCCGCCCGGGGACGAGGAAGAGCCGCGCGCAAACTTTGACGGCTCACCCGGGTAGTGCTGCGCTCCGTCGCTCCGCTCACGCTGGGCCATGCCCAGCCCTCCCCTCCGCCAGGACTACGAGGTGGCAGACGGCTGCGGCAGGGGGTCCATGTCACTCTCCGGTCCCCGAGGAGGTGCGGAGGGTTCAGGGGAGGTGAGGCGGCGCGGCCCCCGCCTGCCGGGCTCCTTCCCCGCGCAGCGCGGGGCCTCCCATGGCGCCCGCCCCCGCGGCAAGCACGACACGGCTCTGCGCGGCGCACACCTGGCTGCGGGCGCAGCGGTGGGACAGGTGCCGCGCTCCTCCCGGGACTGGCCGCGGCCGGCCCCTCCCGCTGCTCCCGCCCTGCCGCCGCACCCCCTGCCCAGCCCTCGGGGCCGAGCGCCGCCCGCCGGGGAGGGAACGCCTGCGCGCGGGGGGAGGGGTGGCTCGCGGGGGAGGCGGCGGTTGGGCCACGGGGCTGCGCGTCGGCCGCCATTTTGAGAATCGCCTCAGCGCACCCGCGGGGTCGTCTGTTCAGCGCCGGGCAGTGCGGGGCTGGGCTGAGTTGAGGAGGGAAATGTGATGTTTTACGGAAGTTTGTCGGCCAGGGGCATCAAGTGAGGCTGTATCTTAGCCGTGCCTGCCTGTGTTCTCTGTGCTGTGTGCGCCATCAGCACACCTTGCTGTACCCTTCTGCCCCCACACAGTCTGAAGCCAAAGGCCATGGAAACATGCAGTACCGTTCAGGAGCAGAGATCTCGTTTCCTTTTTTTATCATCCTTGGAACTTATCCTTGCTTTTTTTTTTTTTTTTTTTTTTTGCAAAAAAAATTCTGGGTAGCACCCAAACTCAGTGATGGTGTTTATGCAATATGTTATGGTAGCAAAATACAGTTGTCAGCTGCTTCAGGTTAGTCTAAACACCAATCTCTCAGGCTCCTAGCGTCTGCCCAAAGCTGGAAGCTTGAGCGCAGCAAATGAGGCACATCAGAACCTGCACTGATGCAATGAGTTTGATATTGAGAAGAGCAAAACCCTGATTATTCCAGCCTTGATGCGGGCAAGCTGTGCCTGGGTAAATTGCCAGTCTGAGGTAAACATGTACTGAAGTATTTGCCACCACAGCCCCACTGACAGCAGTTCTGTGCTATTGAGATGAGAATTAGCTCATTATCAGATGAGAAGTAGGCACTTATCATCATCAACCAAAAATTACACCTCTGCAGATATGTCTGATTCAGAGAGAGATATATTTCAACATTTGTTCTGCTGGATTTGTGAGGTTTCAAAAAGAATGCAAAACAGTTAAAATGTCACTGATTTCTCCATGTCTTCACAAATCACTTCTACTTCTGTAAGACACCTTCCATATTACTGTTAAAATGGCAAATTTAAAAAAGAAAACAAAAAACAAACAGATTTGAAACGCTTGTTTATATGCAAAAGAGAGTATTTTGAAACATATGCTGCCACTAATTCCTTTTTCAATATTAACACTTCCCTTCTGTTTTTGAGAATCCTCTGTTGGAGCAACTGAAAGGCTGTATCATCACCATGGTGTCACTTATCTTAGGCCAAAGTTGTTAGGTTACCAGGTAAATAAGCGAATGGAAATACACGGTCATGGATTCTATGTCTGCAGAGTTACCTCCAAAGGAACTAATTACACTTTTTAATTTTATTTTGAATGAAGAAACAATTAGAAAAATCTGCCACAGATCTTTTTCAGCAGTAGCTGAGCTTGGATTACAGCTAAAGTTTCAAATCAACCAAGGGAGTCAGGCACTTAAAGGCTTTCTGAATAAATACTTAAGAACAGCATTGTGCCTAACCATCATAATGCCTTTAAGATCCCATTCTAAAGTGATGTAGTGGATGTTTCCATTTCCAACCCACAGATGACTCTTCCTCTTCAATTGGTGTGCTTTTTGATTCCTACTCACAACAAAATTTGTGTTGTTCATTGTACTGAAGAAATACGTAGGAACAACCAGGATCCTGCTATGCTAGGCAGCATAAAAATACCAAGGTCAGCCTTAAAATGTTTACAGAACATCTGCTACATCACAGTTAATATAAAATATATGTACTCTTTTCTACATCTGAATCACCATATAATTTGTTGAAATGAGTAGTTGTTCATTTTCAGTCGCTGACTTTTCCAGCAACATTTAACAGAACTAATGCTAAAACTGCCTCTGTCAGAGTTAGCACAATTTCTGCCTTCAAGTGTTGTGCGTTATTATTCCTCTACTGGTGAAGGGCCAAAATTTTGTAGCTAAATACAGCTTCATATCATTAGTCCTGGGGAAGTGTGGAATGCCCTAATTACTAAAAGGAAACCGAACAGGTACTACCAGGTTCAGGAATAATGAATATGTAACTAAGTGCAAAAGGGTCCCTTAGAGCCTTTGTTTTTCAGGTGTGCGACATTTAAATGACTTCATCCAGAAGGGCAGGCTGAGAAATGTTCCTGTTTGAATAGCTGGGCCATAAGTAAATCCTTAGAAGCATAATAAAAAGTCAAATTCAGGGCTATACTTTTTGCTAACATGTGACACGCTTGTTTGTGGGTTTTATGTTTAAACCTGCTTGACTGTTTAACTAGTTTGAGGAAGAAAACTTAGCATGTAGCGTAATGCCCTCAGGGTATTTACAGGAAGAAAAAAATTCACTTGCTTTTTTTTAATGAGGCAGTATGCGTATCCTTCCTGACTTATTTGGAACCTGCTAAATGCTCCTTGACACAGTGGAACATTAAATGAAAAATAAACCCTAATAAACACATTCAGCCTTCAGCATAATCAGGCAGCTTAGCAAAATGTGATGGACAAAAAAACCCGTTCTCCAACATTTACACTAACTGCCCAAGCTGGTTAGCATTAGTGTTCTCCTATTGATTTAGAATCAAGAAAACTTGTACAACAAATACTTAAGTTTGTAAAAATCCACAGGACAAAATCCTGATGTTTTGTGCCAGGATGTCTTGCCTGCAGCTGCTGTGTAGAAATGAAGCACTGCATAGAGCAGCCTGGAATTGGCAACTGCTGTTCACCTAGGAGGCCAAAAACATGTAAGCAGTCTAACAATAGATCAGGGCTAGAGAATTTAATTTCTAGAAAACATTTGTTTCAAAAGTCCTGTCATGCAAACTCATATTCACGCCACCAGAATTAGATAAACCAGTTTCATGACTGTTCTTCAGGAAAGCACGAAGGGATCTGTGTGCTCTGCTCAGTCTCAGATTTCTCCCAGATACACATGCCTATGAAAGAGGTATGCAAAGTAATGGTCCTTTCAAACAAGGCAGAATTCTAAGGAACAGAAATACAGATTCCTCTCACGTCTCTTACACCTACAGATATGGGGAAAGCATTCCCTGTTTTGAAGCTTCACCTATTTTGCAATTGAGATATTTATTTGTTTCAATAACTAAATAGAAATATCTAGATTGAATTTTCATTTATCACTTGCCAAGCAACTTGCCAAGTGTGATGCAAGCCGGTTCCAGACAGCCAAACTGAGCTTCACTTCAATGCGCTGCCCAGCTCCCTATCAATCTTGAGTTTAGCAGTTCTCTGTCACAAACCAGTAGAAATTTCAGTGTAGTATTTTTTTCTCCAGTTAACGAACGGTTTGCATGCTGTGAAGATCCCACAGTCAGACATCACTGCATACTAGCTGATCAGCTCCTGCCTGGATTTCCCATCACTGTCATTTAAGGTTGTGTTAGCCCATGTAAGCAAGAGTACCTGTATGCTGAATATAAGCAGATGACAGATAATCTCTTTTAGAGTCCATGGTGCTAAGGGACAGAGAAGTTCAGTCTTGAAGTTAAGTGTCAGAACAGAGACAAGACATTGATCTTTTCCTCCTTGCTTTACAGAATCAGTCGCATGTATGGATAATGCCTGCTTTGTAGCACAGGAAAATGGAACAGTGAATAAATTCAGCTTTCTACTATTGACTTACAGTATTTTTTGATCCAGTTGTTTTGTTACGATATCTGACAAAGTGATGGTTTTGGCAAAATAAGAGAATAATTATCTCTTCTGCTTCAAAGTAACCCTAAATTCATTTTGTTCTTGCAAAACAGTGTATTTGTCTGTCTTGTACAAATCTGTGATTGATAGCAGCCAATTTCCAGCCCAGCCACCATCCATACTGCCTTTCCTACTGCATCCACTAAACCATTTCAGTACATTTATGGTCAATCAGGAACAGCCAGAGAAATTGCCATTTCACTGGCCCCAAAAATGTTTCCTTCTATAGGATCTTAATGCTAACAAATGTAAAAAAGATGAGGGAAGTGAAACCAGATCTCTCACTGCCATTACTATTAACCACTAGGTAAAAATAGACTTCTACAGTTGAAAGCTTTGCTGCATGGAGGCAAAGGTAGGAGAAAATTCTCTGAGACTTTCCCGCACATCTGAATTGATATTACTGTAACTAAATGCATACAGCTGGGCTATTTTTTATCACTGTCTACAAGCTGTTTATGAAATACAAAGGTGTGGAGGAGTAAGACTACACATAACAAAAAATAGTGCTTCTCTTATCTCAGCACAATTTAAACTGTGTTTCTAAAGCAAACACATCAGTTCTGCAACACAAAAGGGAATGAACCCAGCATGCACTAACTTTCTATTGGAAGTGGCTAGGATAAAAGCAAGGGAGTACTGAATTAAAAATGAGTTGTCCAGAACTAGTAATGGTGAATGAAAACAGGTAATACTCAATTTGGGCAGACAAAAGATCAAATTAATATCTCCCTATCGATCTGTAATGCTTCAAAGGACTTAATATTTGTTTTGAATAATATCATAGGAGAAAATGGAGGAAAGTATTTAAAAAGCATGAAAGAGTCCTGTGTCTTCTTGAGCAGGACTGCTGTCAAACAAACGAGGGTTCCAGAATCAACAGAACATGGACTCAAATCCATCTCTAAGTGAACGGAATTAAAAGCCAACAGTCAGCACGAAAATTACAAGTTATGAAATGAAAAACTATTTAAGAGAAAAGGAGTACAATCCTACTGATTAGCAGCAGGAGCAAAAAGAAACATGCAGTACCAATAAAGCTGTTGCTGTAGGGAAAACAGGATTCACAGACCGATGGAGCTCACTTTGTTCCTCATATTTCCCAGCAAGGCAAGATCATAGAATAGAATCATAGAATCACTAAGGTTGGAAAAGACCCACAGGATCATCCAGTTCAACCATTCACCCATCACCAATGGTTCTCGCTAAACCATGTCCCTCAACACAACATCCAAATGTTCCTTAACACCTCCAGGGTCAGTGACTCCACCACCTCTCCGGGCAGCCCATTCCAGTGCCTGACCACCCTTTCAGAGTAGTAGTATTTCCTAACGTCCAGCCTGAGATGTATGTATAGATGATACCTACATGCATTTTCTTGTCACAAACAGTTCTTCTACAGGCAGAAGTCAGGTACAGACCACCTGATCTCTGAGCACAAGTTGAAAGCATTTCACATCTCATACCATACAAAAATAGAGGTCTTATGTTCTCTAAACATGAAGATGTCATTGCACATTAAATGTTCTGACTGACACCACGATATTTTGCACCTAAGTAACTGAAGTGAGGACTAAACATGCTGTCATGTTTTCTTCTGTTTTTAAGAACACAAGTAATATCTTGCTAATTTTAATGCTTTTTTTCAGTACAAAGCACGAGGAAATACAGCAATGAGGACTCCCAAATTAGAAACATCATTACTATCCCCCCTTATAATGTTTAATTTCTAACCGCTGTGTGTTGTCATAGTTACACACATCAGCCAAAGAAAATGAGCACACACACACCATCCAACTGTCCTTTTATATTTTTATTTGGTGTTAAGTAACTCCACAAGAAAACAAAATCAGTTACTCTGGTGTACGTGAAATCAGAACAATACAACCACTTGAAGCAAAAAGTAGAAACAAATTTCAGCCCAGGAATGGAAAACTGATACTTCAGTGCTATGGATATGCAATGCGCTTCATACCACAGTGCGGTTCAGCGTATGCCAACCTTTAATGCTTTTTGTTGTTGTTTTGTTTGTGTTTCTATCCATACAGAAAAACTAAAAACCACACTTCACTTCTCACTGAAAGCTTTAGAGCTTTAGCCAGTAAACTATGAAAACAAGTACAGACAATTTGTTATTGCCCAAGCTCAAAATACGATTTGATTTTCCCCAAAGGTGCTGGAATTATTACATACCACAACGTAACTGTAAGCAACACCTTTGTGATTTCTGAGCCCTTTCTTACCAAAGAGGCAGCTCTAGCCAAAGTTAACTGAGCTGAAGTTTGTGTTTGAAATATGTCCATTTGGTCATTTCTTGTTCTTGAATGAAGTTCTATTCCATTCTTCACTGTAGTGATTTGAAGGATTTACGTGTAAAGTTCTTGTTTACTTTCATGTTACAGTTTACTAGTTCTCAGTGCAGGTGCTAAACAAGCTCTCAAGGAAGCTCCAGAAGAAAGTAAAATATATAAAAATCTCTCCAAAGTCTGCAAATAAATTAAGAAAAGAAACTGTAAAGTGTCAAAAGATTTGTTGTATGAATACAAACCCTAAAACATAGCTCAATAGGAGGACCAAAGGAAAGTCCCAGGGTAAGGACAAACCGAGCCAATTTTAGGTAAGGAACTCAACTAAAATGTTGCACAAAGTATGGCATGGTTTTCTAACCACGCCTTTCAATTCATACGCTATCAATTCAATAAAGGCAACAAAACCCAGTTATTCAGAAAACCTTTCTAGCACAGAACATATTTCAAAGCCAGTTCAGCTCACGTTTCAAACAGCTATGGTTCTCATGATGTTTATTGCCTGTCAAAATTAATGATTAAGCTTTTCAAGTCAGTATTGGACTTTCTGCACTTTCTGATGTTATAGACATGCTGCTACTGTATAATTAGTTCTTTGTCGTTGGTTTTTAACTACGAGTTGGTGAAAACTAAGAATGTTTAGTTTTGCAAATATTGCTCCTCCTGGCTTATACATTTTGCATAATGTGTTAAAAGCACAAGGAGTTGATACTTTTGTACAGATGCAACTTGACAATGTATTGACTTTCTAAGTTAACAAAATAAAATTGAAAAGCAAGTCACATAAAGCAACAGTCACTACTGCAATCACACATGTATGTTGTAAATCATCGCTTTCCCTACCCCCACCCACCACACACATAACTTGCCCCACACATTCTCTCAGAAACACAAAATGAACTACGAGATTTACTAAATTACAGCCACAACAGCAGCTAACTGCAGCAGCCACAGGATTTCTCTCAAGTGAAGCACTGACCCTTTGCATTTAAAACACTGGACACACTGAGCATTTTAGATAGTTTCAGTCATTCAGGCTCAAATTCAGTCTTGAACGCTTTTGCAGGTTACAAGAATGCCATCATTTGCAACAAGACAACATTCTCATTACTCGTTACAAAGTTCAAAACAATCCACACATCACCACAGTGGTTTATTATTTTTGGTGTTACTTCTTTTAAACTGCCCTATGTTGGCAAGTTGCTAAAAAGGACAAAAAAAAAAAAAAAAAAAAGAAAAAAGAAAAACCACATTGCCTCCATACCTACAAAAAATCCTTGGCTACTCCAGTTAGCAAAAATACAAACCATGGTAACCTCAGCGTTGGTTTGAGGGAGGGGGGAGAAAGGGAATCATAGGATAGAAAACACAGTTTCTGTAAGTCTCTAAAGCACAACCCTGTTGTTCCTACTTCAAAGTTATGAGATTTACTGAATGAAGACTGGACAAGTCATTCATGCTTTTCTCCTGCATTCAGAAAGGCACTGATAGATTACAGTGTGAAGTATTTATCTCCCGGTTCTTAAAGAACAAAGCCTAATGTGCCAAAAGCTAAAGTCTCTGAATAGCAGAAGTACTTGTAGACACTGCGATGCTAAGAAGATAGCAGTAGTGGTAGGGCTACAGTTACGAATGAAAATAACTGCAATTAAGATGCAAAAAAGCAGTGGTACTACTAAGACAAGCACATGCACATCCATTCTTGATTTAACAACACAATCTAGTCTAGTTCAAATAGCCAAGAATTTAACAGTTTGGGGGTGAAAAAAATCTTCAACAGGACAGCTGTGTCCTCATCTATAAAATAAGCAAGAAGAGAAAGATAAATACACATCTGAATCCATTAACTGAAGAGGAAACTCAAGTTGTTGTTTTAGAGCTACAGACCCTCAAGAAGGATAGTTTTCCACCTCACGTTACTTTTAAATCATCCGTCCTACTCTGCAGTTTTTATAGTTGAGTTCGAGAGAAAAGCTCCTCCTCACACGGATCAGCCCATTCACTGCCACCTTCTGAAGCTGTGTCTTCAGAGCTGGAGCTATCACTGGAGTAGATCTTCTTCCTGAAGCCGTTTGGTTTTGCCTCAGCATTTATATCATCTGCACATCTTGCTTCATAAACAGAAGAAACCTATGGATTTAAACTGACAGTGTTGATGGGGGAACAATAAAAACATGTTTGCTTTTTTTCTGGGCTGGTAAATAATATAATATCGCACACGTTCAAGAGAAATGTCACAACTCAGGATAAATTCTCCTCTTTCCTGTCTTACTCCATGATGTATTGACAACTACAGAACAGCAGGAAGAAACGTGGTCTTTTATTTTAGGGCTTTAATTAATTTTAGGGCCCTTTAGGACTTGCATAAAACAGCAAGAGAATCAAAAGTAAACTCAATGTGTCATTACCACTGTGTTTGTTGTTTAAGAGAATACTGCTGTAAAAGCTGTCTCCAAATGCTGGTAGTAAATGTTAAATATCGTGAAAACAGCACACATCTGATGAATTTTGAGGAAAGTCCATATATTTTCAGCTGAATCAGTAAAGTTACACCAAGCATGTCACGGTGCTAAATTTAAGTGCTTCCAAAAGGACGTCAATAAGCACATGTAAACAGGAAGATTTTCCCTACAGCAAAAATTACCGTGAAGTCCATCAGCTTTTTATTTGTAATGGGGACAGAACTGAGCACACGTTCTATTTACTCCTTTAATTATCAGTCCTTTCTGGCTTCATAGTGCACATTAGCCCAGCCATGGTTAGTGAAATCAGATGCTGAGGAAAAGAGGCGTGTATATTTAGCGCACACAACAGATGAAAGCCAGGTATTCCCAAAGGAAACCAAAGTTCCTTGGCTGCTCGAAGTCCAACATTCTGCACTCTGTGGAGTTTTCAGAAGAGTGCCTGAGATACAGAAGAGATTTTAAAAAACACAGAAAGGGAAGAAAAGCTTTCAAAGATTTTTGTAGGGACTGCATTTGAGGTCAGACTGAAAACTCTGAAGAACAGAAAGACACAGTGGCACACCCTTATAAAAATAAGGAGCTCGTCCCCCAGTCCAATGGCAAACTTACCATGTTAAAATCTAAAAGATGTTCATCATCATTGGGTATTTCCTTTACATCTGCAAATTCTCCCACACCATTCTCTCCCTTGGCATTTGTATAACACTCTTAGAGTGGGCGGGGAGTGTTCAGAGGAAAAAAGGAAGGAAAAAAAAAAGAAAAATTGAGGAACGCCATTATTTACATTGAGCCAAAATAAAAGCATCTCGAGCTGTAGTTTTAAAATTCACACTCTTAAATCACTTAAACTCTGTGCTCGTGGAGGATTCTAGTTTGACATCCATAAATAGCTCAGCATAATATCTTACTGAGGCGTCATCAAATCTTTCCTGATAACTCAACTAATGTTAATAATAATGCTGCTCAGTTAATGAAAACATCTAGAAAATACAGCACAAAGATCAAAAATTACTTTATTATCAATGCTTCCATACATTTCTCACTTCTGATACTGCATGGTGTTTCAGGTCATTTGTATTTCTACACCCACACAAAATATAGTGTAGTCTGATACTGACAGAAGCTCAAAAATTGTGGAAGAGAACGGCTGTAATTTCTGTTTACCAGCATAATCTTCTATATATAATAACAGCATATATAAATATATATGGATTGCATGCATCAGTGTTCATATATATATAACTATCCATACAGAAAACTCCAGATTTGTGAAACAGTAACATCAGATTTGAGTATAAAGCTCTGGTTTTCTTAAGCTTAGTCTAAAAGACAAAATCCTTGACTTATTCAACTTCACACAAATTCCGTCCCTGTATCAAGCAGCTCCTGGAATTGTTTTTGTTGTTGTTTTAAACACCGTTTTCCTCTGATGAAATAAGGTAGACAAACACCGAGACAATGTGGGAGTTCACCAGCAGATGTCAGCAATAAGATGACACAATTCACTCACAGGAATTAGAGGATTACTCTGCATAAAATACATGTTCACAGTTCTGAGTCACTGCATTTGCTATTACACAGATAGTATCTCTGCAATTACCACCATGGAAAAAAACTTGACAAGAGGCCACTAAATAACTTCACTTTCTAAATACCAAGTATTTTTCCAGTATGAGAGGCCCAGGAGGCAAACCCTGTAGGTATGAACCCTTTCACAGCACAAACACATCTCTACAGCTGGGAGCTCATTAAGCAAAGATGGTTCTGAAGGGAATCTAAACATGCTTTAGTTGGCTGTACTTTATGGTGCACTCTAAAAATAATTCAGTAATAATTACTGGCTATTGTAATTCCAGACTACTAAGGAACGAGGTCTCTGATAAAAAGTTTCTTGCACTGAGCCTCTGAAAGCATCAGATATCCATCAGTTTAGTATCCAGAACGTTCTTATTTAGCCTTCTCCCCAGAAAAGATAAACTGGCATGCAGCAAAATCCAGAACAAAAAAAATCTCTGGAATCTGTTGCCAGAATTCCTGGCCTTTGGCCAGCTGTCAGATGTTACAAATACTTGAGAGGCAACAGAGAGCTGGAAGCACACCTGCTTTTGCCAGTGAGCTGCCTGCCACCGAGGCTGGGCTTAATGCTCAGCGCGGGACCAAAGAACTCCCAGACTGTCACTGTGAAGGGTGGGCAGGAGGCAGATCCCTCTGCTTCCCAGCTTGAGAGAAATTCCTCACATTCACCAGATAACTAGCGTGTTGTTTATGCAAACCTATGAAAGGCAGTTGTGCTTTTACATTCCGGTGAAAATTAGTTGCCTACACGTTGTGCACATTGAAACCTCCAAAAATGTCATGAAGTATTTTCAGAGTCAGAGGTTAACACGTTCTATGTTAGGCCAAATTCTGGAACTGAGCAACTCTTCGTAAGTGGTAAGACTACTCTGAAAGCTCTTTCACTTAAGAACTAGCTAGAAGCACGCCAGAGGTTTACTGCAGATTTAACTTAAGAATCCCAGCTCTCTCTCAGATAATTTATTATAAAAATGTACTTCCTTTTTTGTGTTTGTTTCTGTTTAAATGTAAGTGGTACTTCTAACTCATCTGCAACAATTCAAATCCATAACAAAGACCACTTAATTCTAGCGCAGGTGCAACAGTGAGTTAGTTCAAGCATGCACAGTTTCTTACCTTCACACTGTGACGCAGGAAAAAGGGGAGAATAGAGCGCCTTTTCCCACCAGCACTGCTTTTCCTGGCTGCCACTCATTCTCTGCAGATCAGTATTCAATACAGGAAACTGTTTAGACAATAATCATGCTTCATTATGCCATAAATAACATACTTACATGAAAAGGAGGAAAGTGGTGTGACAGTCAATTTGCTAGGTCGCATAGGTCACTCTGTTCAATTTCTAACACTAATGGGAAAGGACTGTCAAACTACAGCCATTACCTCAACTACTACAGCCAGTACGAACCCGCTCAGAGGCTCATACGTCACAGATCTAGAGCTGTACAAACCCAGAACAAAAACACGAATTCCAGCTTCACACTTTGTAATCTTAGTGAGAACACACAGGTATCCCAGAGATGAAAAATGAAACAATCTTAGCCAACATGAGAAGTTGTTCAGTGTAAAATGGAAGTAAACAAAAAATCAGCAAAATTGAAGGTCTGCATTCTGGAAGGGTGAATAAGCAGTACCATTACTATAAAAGCAATAAGAGAATTAATGTCAGCATGAGGAAAAATTACTTACAGGAGTGATTAATATATTTGCTTATGCTAAAAATATTCACTAAAAATGCATAAATACTCTCCCCCACAACATATTTCAATGCTAACTGAAGTTTACCAGAGCCTTTCCTGTGTGAAATACTGAAGGCTGAGTGCGCGGGCACTTCCCTAGACTTACGACTGCACCTATGGTAACTCCATTCACCTTTATAAAGATGCCAGCTCGTAGCATCGCCTATAGATATTACGTGGAATTGTTCACACATACGGTAGCAACACTGCTACCAGCTGCTATGAAGTGCTAACAAATGAGTTTCAGTGCTGAGTATCTATCCAGTTCCCTCCTCTGTAACCCTGAGAACATTTAAGCATGGAAAATTATGGAGCCTCTTTTTCATAGAATCACAGAATCACTGAGGTTGGAAAAGAGTTCCAAGATCATTGTCTGAGTACCACCAATATTTTTTGTTCCTCTTTAATCTACTGCAGGATTATGAAGCTATAGAACCTGAACTTACAAATTCCTATTTCTCAAAAAATGGAAGTCCTTCTCAAACCAATTAAGCAACTCAGGAGTGCCATAATAGCAGCATCTTCCAGATGAAACTCTTTTCCCCATGAAATTCTCCTGCAACAGATACTGAAATTATCCACGCTGTTTCCTATCACAACACTCCCCTTTCAGAACAAACCTCCAAAAGCTCAAACTCCAACTCTAGGAAAAGGATTTCTGAGGAAATTAATCCATAGTCAAAAAAAAAAAAAAAGCCAAAAAAGCCCAAGGGTTTTTGAAGCAGAACTTAACAGCAAACACAGACAGGTAGAAATAAATGCAATCACAAAAATAAATTCATCACTCTGCTGCTGACTACAGACAGAGGTATCTAAACTCCAACAGCACTACGCTTTATTAACTTCAGAGCTGCTCATGCTGCTGATGTCACTCCTGCACTCCTATCTGCATGTGATGTGCTGGGTGAAGCGCAGCGGGTTACAAACAAAGCCAGCTTGAGGCTGGCAGGGTTTAATGAGCTAAGGCTTCCCTGCTTCCTGGGCTGAGCCACCATCAGAGCCGCCATGTCTGCGTCAGGATGACGGCTCAGTGACTGCTGCTGGCCAGCTCTGCTCCTCATTCCACCAGCCCTACCCCAGTATCACAAGTGTGAGAGGAAACAGGGAAGAGAAGCAGCCCGGCAGGGCAACAGCTTAAGCTCTGACCTGGTGCTCCTGGCCCTGCGATGATCCTCATGGAATGACTCACTTCTAAACCAGCTTTAAGGTCTGATGTCTAAAACTAAGGGACATTTGTAGAAAGATCTGCTACCAATACTAAATCCAGCCAGGGTTTGTCTTCAGGAGGGGATGAGGGGCAGGAGCTGCTGTCTATTTATACATTCACTGAAGAAAACCATTTCTTCCTTTAATTGTTTAGATGTTCAATACAATTGCAGTTTGTCAGTACACATGAAAAACCAATTTAGCATTCTTTCTTTTAGAACTGCATTTTCAGTTTATACCTCCCCTTTCTTGTACACACACTTCCAGTGTTTTATGAAGCCTTGTTTTAAATTTTCCAGCCGCTCTCTGAACAGCTGTTATTCTCAAACTGTACAAGTATCAGACATTGCAAGTGCCAGATTTCCTCTCTCCAAAATCCTGCGTATTATTTTACTTTTCTCTTAAACAGAGCTCAAAGCTAAGAAGGCAAAACCACGTGCAATGACTGCTTTGCTCTCAGCCTTGCTGCAGGTCTGGGAGAAGACTGATGGTTTCCTTTCTTGCATTTCACAGCTAGAAAACTGAGGCTTTCCTTAGAGCCTCTGGTAAAAGATTTGTAGAATCACTTGAGGACTTCAGAATCCACAACATGGCTGTAACATTGCAGTTATGCAAGGCTCACCTGTCCCCAGCTCCTGGCCAATTCAGTCACCATTTTCTGCTAATTTGCAGTAATTAGGGTCAGAATTGCAGTTACATATAAAAACTAAAACTTCAATTATTTTCTGTCGGTGTGCTTCTGTTTCTGTCCCTCACTCGCTTCTCCATACAACAGCAGAATAAAATCCTGTTGATGCTTGCTACTGTTTGCATAAGAGTGTGAAAGAAGAATAAAACAGCTCCAAAATTTTAACTAGCATTTATATGCCTTTCGTTGGCAACCTGCTGACATTTGCTCCTTCCAACATCGTTTTATGTCTGTCTCAAATAAAACTTCCTAAGAAGTTCACACAGCAGCAGGGCTATCCACTTCAGTCTTTCATCTAAAATTTCAAATGAAACCTCTGGTTTCTGGAACATCAGAACAAATACTTTCTATAGAAACAAAAGTATTCTTTTTTCCTTCTAAAAATTCAAATTACAGTGAAACAACTCTGCAGTTCAGCCAATGTAGCAAACATGGAAGATTTTGTGAATGTAAGTAGATAACGGCCACTTTACAGAGCTAGTATCACGATGCAATTGCAATCTAGTGTTTTGCTAAGGGTACAAGTGAGTAAAAGAGAGAACGGGAAAAGACTGTTTCCTGCCCCATCAATGCCATTTCCTACAGCAGATGAGGTTTTCCTCACCTCTCCCGCTCACAGATCTATTTGAAATAAGGCAGCTAAGGAAGATCGCTGTTCTACACAGCTTTATCATATGGCTGCTTTCTTTGCAAAACTGCCATGGACAGTAATGATCGTCCAGCAATAAACCTGCTTCTGTCACGCCTGCAATACAAGGTTTGATTACACAAATGATAAATTATAAAGGCAGGTGGAAAAGCCAAGGAACAAAATGTAGGAGAGACTCTGGGGAATGTGGCATAGGGTTCTTCCTCCCTCTCCTTATGCATATAGAAGTTATAAAAGGGAAGTTCATGTTGAAAATTTAAAAGACAACCACCAAGCCAAAAATAGTTGGTTTGGATTTCCACATTTCCCCCTCCCACCCCCCAAAAAAAAAACCCACCAATCAACCACCTTCTCAGAGCTGAGGTTCACAGTTTAAAGGGCCATCTAGCTCAAGTCTTTCAAACAAAGGCAAGCTGCCTTACTCTTACTCTTCAATGTCTCACTGTCTTACTCTTCAGTGGTACTTCAAACCTCAGGGCTTTTTAAAAGAGAAAGCTTTGCTAAATCACTTTGTCCATCACATCGCCTCCTTCCCCCCACCCCCCTCCTTTTGGTTCCCCTATACACGCAAGAAACATTTTCAGTCCCTTCTATCTTTGTTTTATGCAACCGTAACAACTGTCAAAATTCTCTCCTTTATCTCAACAGATATTTCTGTCCTGCAGTGCCAACTCTGTACATTAAGTTGCTTTCTCCGTCTCTTCTATTTACAGATGTGAGAAACAGCATGTATAGCAGCTTTCCAGATCAAACAGTAAGACGGAGACCAAGATGAGATGGAACACACTTGGTTTTTGTAGGTTAAAACTTTGACCTTTCCGAGCACTGCGTATATTTAGTTTTGTTAATTATTTCCATATTTCTGGTTAAAGGCTGTAATTGAAGTTAGTAGAACAGTGATTGTAACCACAAATCTAACAGTGTTCAGCTCCATGTAAATAAAACATTTTGCCCAAGTACAGAAATATTACTGCCAATAATCTGAAATTCTTTGTGCCAGGCCACTGTAAGACCACTGCAAAAGAAGGAAAAATACAGGTAGCCCAGACTTCTTTGACTACACTTTTTTTATGAATACAGATGGAAAATTACACATAGTTATTATGTTTAGCCTGCTGTTACAAATATCAACACAAACACTGCATCTCTTTGAGCAGTTTTTTGCATTCTTCCCAGCAGTTTTATCCATCTACTCTCTATAAACATTTTTTTTTGCATTTGTCAGTGCAAAAACATGACTCTCTTAAGTTAAATTTATTCAATTTTCTGCCTCTCTCTTTAAGACTTCTAGGCAATAAAGATTTGCAAACTGTGTAGTCCAAGCTCAGGAAATGTCTCAAATACAGGGCATTTTCATATACACAAATATATACAACACGAAACAAGTGAGCTGACAAACACAAATAATTTAGAAGTCACAGCAGCAATGAACCCATGGAGTCCCATTCCAAAAGATTAAATTCAAATTGTATTTCATCAGCTACTCTGGGAACATACATCTGGCTCCAGTAGTCACAAAGGAAGCCAAGTCTAAGCTGTATATTCTTAAAGCCTGTCAGTCATCTTGTTTTGGAGTTTCACAGAAAACACATCTGTAAGGGAACTCATGAGCTCATCGTCTCTAGTTTTGCACAGAGCCAGAATCAACTGCAATGCACTGCTCTTAACAGATATTTGCCTCCACTCCAAGTCTCTTCAAGACAGTGTTTCTATTGCTTCCCTAAAGTAATTAAGCCTTAGAGAAAGCTCATTTACTTGTTAGAATTCTTTTCCTGCAATCTCCCCCCTGCTGTAAGGCCATCACATCCACTTCCTATGTGTACCGCAGATTTACAGAACAAACAACTCTTTCCTTATCTTCTGTGACTGCGTTCTCCTTCAAGTTTCTCTTTTTTTGAGATGAAACCTCCTCAGTCCACCGCTCCATTTTCAGAAGTGGTGATCTTTGTGCTGCACTTTCCAGGTTACCTTCTTTCAAGAAAGATGACCAACACTGGGCACAGTGCTCCAGCGGAGGGCTTGCCAGTTCCAGCTGCAGAGGAGCAATTACTTCCCCTCCTACAGAAGGACACTCCTACTTACAGATAAAATGTTGCCGTCTTCTGCAAAGTGTAGCATTGCCAATTTATGCTCAGCTTCTATCTACTCGAAGGTGCTTTTCCGTTCAGTATAATTTCCTTGTCTGTCACTCCTCACGTGGTGTTTGTGAAGATTATTTTTTCTTCAGAAGTCTGTATTTGTTGGTGCTGGATGGCATTTTGTTTCTCTGATTCAACAATCTTTTGATTCCAATCCTGTCTTCCGGTGTAACTGCAGGCCCTTCCAGTTTGATATCATCAGAGATTTTCAGAAGAGCATTTTCTACGCCCCAGACCACAAAACTAACAGTCTTCCTGGTTGGAAATACCTTCAGTGTAACAGAAAGCCTTTAAAAGATGGAAATGTGCTTGACTTTTATGTATTTTCTGCCTTCTGTGTGTTCTCAAACAAGTATTCTTCTAGACTATCTTCAAATTAGCTGCTGCTTCTCTTAGTATTCAGGCTAGGACAAGCTGAAACAATGTAATTTATCTCCATTCCTCCTTCCCTCCCTAAATTCTTAGTAAATTCACCATGAATTCAAACTATGAATGACACAAAATGCATTAAACAGGACGTTTCTGACATTACCTTCTCATAGTTTCCTGGACTTGTATATGGTGCCTCTCAGAAAAATCCCTCTTTGGTTATTTTTTCTGTTTCCGATTTACTTGTAGAACTTTCAGGTAGACCAAGACTTTATCTTACTGGCTTTATATCTTCTTTTTTTTTGCCTCATAACTTTTATACAGACATTTCCAACTCCACCTTTTCCCTCTCCTACAAGACAATTTCATCCTTCAAAATCTCAACAACTTATGTCTTATTAATTACAAAGCTAGAGCTTAGAGCTCTCACTATCTACCACAGTCAGCACACATCAAGAACTACCAGGACCAGCCCTCAGATAGCTCACAAGGGCTAACCCTTTTAAAATGAAGTACTTTGCTTTGTACATGGATGACAACTTGTTCTTGAATGGATTTTTTCCCCCCACTTAATTCTCCTGGTTTTAAGCCATAAAACAGACCTCCTCATTTTGTCTCTCTCTTACAACTACCTGAAGGCTTACTGCAGGTTGTCCATACACTATTAACCTCACAATGTAAGTCACCCCTCCTCCTTTTCTCTTTTGCCAGTCCTTCCTAAGGAAGTTAAATACCAATATCCCATTACTCCAATCAAACAGTACCTCAGCAAATCTCAGAGGCCAATTAAGTCATGAGATCCATGAACACTGACGTGCTTTTGCCAGTCAAATTCCCTCACCCCATGGGCACTTGTTGGCATGTTCAGACCTCAGAAGCATAGTAACAATCCCAACAGCACCCACAAGTTCATTATCAGTAGGATAAGCATTCTTAGGGCTCACCTACTTGATCAGAGCCCATATAACATGTGTGGATACGAGTTTCCATGTTATTAAAGTCAAGCACCATTAACAGGGCCACTGTCCATACTTACATGTAACTCCATAGCTAAATGGTAAGAGCACTCACTTGGAAGAAAATGTACCTCCATGTCTTTTTTTTTTTTTTTAAATTAAATCTTAAGACTAGGTATATAATTCAATTTTAAAGAACTGCTGTGTGAGCTATGGGCACACCCCTACTGTAAAACACGCTATAATCCTGAATGGAGTGCTCCACTAAATAAGGCAAGAGGGAGGAAATACAGCCAGATTCTTTTATGATCTTGTAAATAGGAGGTACTGAAAGACGTTTGTTTGCACATGTACACAATACATGTTTATGTGATACAAAACCAATTCATCCACCATTACATCGTGATGTACATCAGTATTTTCAAGTTCATTACTTAGGCAAAACACTGGAGGTACTCGTATCTCAGAACACAACTCAAACACTGTTAGATAACAATGAGTTAGAACAATACATTTAAATTTTATCCTAAGTCAATAAAGCATGAAAGTCTCATTTAAAAAGTCCTTTAGAAATACTGACTGCTGCTAATCATACACTCCCTGCACATGTGTGGGGTGTCAAAAAGGAATGTCTCTCCTAAATGATTTTAGTTATACATTTTTATATTGATTTTAACACTGATGAAAATACTACTCCTACCAAGAAACAAGTTCACACAACCTAACTGTATGACACTTGCACCCTTTCTTGCACACAAAACAGTCATCATCTTTACTAAAGCTTGCTTCATAACCCATACATTAGAATCTATTGTCTTACTGCTTGAAAACTTTTACATATAGACTTAACTCCACTAAATTTAAATGCGCTTTCAAGTTAAAAAGCCAGTTACCATCAGATATGCATTAACTGCTCTTAGACAAGCCCAGAGTGCATGTGCATCCTCTTGAGACACACTGTATATAGGAAAGCTAGCTGACCCAGTCTTTGTGAGTTTGGGTTGTAATCAGGCTCCTCAAGTCCCCTAGGAAGAGCTTAATTTCAAACCAAATTGGAGTCTAGACTGCCAAAAGTACATGACCTGAGAATGGGAAGCAGTTAGCTTTACTCTTGTGGCAGAGAATATAAGGAAAATAGAATACTAGAAATTTCTGAGCAGCAATTGGTAACCAGTGCTTTTTTCAAGGCTTGTAGCTATCATAAACTTTGAAGCCACTATAAATCTATAGCAGGCACATACTACCTTCTTGTATGGGTAAGTCATTGAAAAGAACAAATCATCCTCGTGGAGCACTAAACTTCAAGAAAGGAGATCTGAAAAGAGGCTGGAAGGAAATTCTCTCTCCCGCTATCACCATTTATTCATTTATTACATTCTACATTATGATAAAGCTAGACAGACTCTGTTATGCCTGGTTAAAGGTAATTTCCAGAATTCCTCTGACTTACAGCCTAGGTTTATTCATTTTATTGGTGACTTTAATCACAAGGCCTGGCACAAACAGAAAATCCCCAGACTCTGGAGAAGCAGGAAGCCACAATTATTTGATTCTGTTGCACAAGCAGCAGACAACAGCTTACCGAAGGGAACAGAAGCAGTAACAGTAATTAATTCACAGGGGAATGTGAGGAGAAATAAATGAGGAAGAAAAATAAGGAACTTTTTCATTCAACAAAAAAGTTTGCTTCAGTTTTAGCAAGAAAATGGTTAGCCTCCCCATATATGATTTAGTGTTTCAAACCTGTAACTAAAGAGTATACAATCAGCACAACACAAGCTGATGACAACTGTTCAGTTAAAAGCGAAGAATTCCTTCCTAAAGGAGACACTACAACTGCTAAGTACGCAGAGGAAAAGACTGAAGAGGGAAAGACCACCTAAGATTCACCTTGTGAGTATCCACGCAATTTCTCTGGGTCAAATATTGCAGGTCAAGGATTTTTTTCCTCAAGAGCAGGGGAGCTAACAGCAAGAAAAGCCTGGCTATTTATGGCTGGAAGGGTATTTTGCTTTAAATCTTTACTTAACCTATGGTTACACTTAACTGAGAGAAAACTCTGAGCTTAACTCATACTGAGGCTTGCTTACAGTGCTGTGGTAGCAACATACATTTTGCATCCAAGTTTTACTTCATTTTATGTCTAACACTGACAAGAGAATGCTTAATCTTCCAGACAATTACCCCTTTTCCAGAAACATTTCTTTGCTTAAGTTTACATGCGACAGTTCAACTCCACAGTCTCCTACTTGGAAATAGCAACAACTCACGTTGACATTCATATTGAGAAGACTGACTTCAGATTTTCCTCTTCGTATTTTAAAATAAGCATGAATCAAAATCAGTAATATTTCACTATTCGGAATTTACGCACACTTTAACATCTTATATGTAAATCATAAACTAAAAGCTTAATGTAAACAGATTCTAAAGTCACATGAGTGTACACATGCATGTATTTCCAAAGCTTTGCAAGATGACACTAATGCCTGAAAAGGTTAATGTTTCACAGAACCATATAATGATTAGGGTTCAAAAGGACCTCTGGAGGTCATCGTGTCCAACCTCCTTGCTCAAGCAGGGTCACCAAGAGGAGATTGACCAGGACTGTGTCCAGACAGCTTCCAAGTATCTCTAAGGGAGGAGACTCCACAACCTTTTATGGCAACCTGTGCCAGTGCTCTGTCACCCTCACAGTAAAAAACAAACAAAAAACTGTTTCCTGATGTTCAGGCAGAACCTCTTGTGTTTCTATAGAGCTATATTTTTCTAGAGAGCTATACAATTACGATCATTGAAATGGAACTGTCACACGATGAATTGTTGCTTATCAGCAGTTAGCTGCAAATTCCATAATTTTACACATCCACGTACCTCTTCAAGCTCTCCTGAAGAAACAGGATTATCTTCGTAAGTGGGGAAATGGCATCCTGCTTTACAACTGCAAAACCTGCCAGTCTCCTCTCGTGGCTCCACTATTCTGCAGTTTACTTTAGAGCTCTCCATCACCCTCCCATCTAGGGATTCTTTCATACTGCATTCTAAACATGGATCTTGGTTTCCTACTGGTAACATCCCAGCAGACTCTTCTTGGGAATCCAATGATGTTTGTGCACTCTTCTCCATTCCAGACTTTTTTAATCTGGGAAGAAATTTTCCAGATTCGAGCTCTGATTTTCCATAATAATGCCCTTCTTTTTCTGCATCTTCTTCCAGAGGTTTGAGATCTGCTTGCGGATCCTCAAACACATCTACTTGAGAAGGGACAGCAATACTTCCCTCATCTTTTTCTGACTCAAATTCTGACTCACTTCCACCACCTGGAGAAAGTTCAGATGCAGAAATTGGGCGAAAATGAGTCCTTGGAGAAATCCTTATAGCCCTGTATTGCGTTCGATCAACACCACATATCCTGGGGTGCAAAACCTCACTGTCTGAATCAGAGCACAGAATTGACTTAGGTTTAAAACTAGGGCTGAAAGATGCAATTCCTTCTGGCTCAAACGAACACTCTACGTGAAGAACTTGAGAAAATGGATTGTTCAGGTCAAAGGAAGAGAATGAGTATTCAAGCCCTGGATCTTCAACTTGAAAGTTACCACAAGCTCCCAGTAAGTCTTCATGGAAGATAAAAGAAAAACCCTTATTTAATCCATTATCTCCACTCTTTGATTGATCGCTCTGTTCAAATGATACAAATGGCCTCCATAATTGCCTATGACCAGGGGCAAAGCTATTACCTGGAGTCATAAAAACATCTGTACCAGCAATTGTCACTACATCAGAAGCTGCACACTGCAATAAGCTCCCTTTTGAGTGACTAGGTGGCACCACTGCCCATTCTCCATCACTGTTAAATGTTTTCAGCTCCCCATACACACCACCAAGTATAAATGAGTTTTCTTTATCTTGGTTAACATCCCAAGGTTTCGACGGCGTAGTATAGTCACCACCATCTACTTTTGATAAATCATTTGAGACAAACGCTCTCTTCTCTAAATTCTCCTTTTGACCTTCCCAAAGGTGATACTCTGATCTCTGCACTGCTTTATTGGGCTCCTGGAGGGTTTCAACTTTTGCTTCTGTATCCAAACAGCAGCAATAGTTATTTACATCAGTTGAAAACAATTCATCTTCTATTCCTTCTATTTCTAACATCGCTGCAGAATTTCTGTCTGTCATATTTGTCCAAATATCTTTAATAACCCCTGAGCTGTAGCCATCTCCATGTGGACTGCTTGCACTACACCCCTGTGTAGTTTCAAAGTCTTTACTTTCTGCTTTTTGTTCTAGCTGAATACCACAGACAGATTCTAGCTTAGATTTTTTTTTGAAAATCAAAGCGGGCATTTCTCCTAAAGTTCTAGCTTGTTGCTGGCAGGTTTCTTCTGGCAAAAAGTCTAGAATTTCTTCATCTACATAACCCGAAGACACTCTAGGAACTACATAATTAATATCTTCTGCATTAAATTGCGTGGATTCTTCATACGGAATATTTAAAGTCTCATTGTCTGAACGTGTTTCTTCTGAGTGTGACCACGGACTACAAGTTCTTGTTGAAAGATTGGAACAGTGTTCATTTTCATCGAAGGCACTATTTTTGGTCCATATTAGCAACCTAGACTGTGTTTTCCCAAGGATATTAGCAGTGCTACTAGAATCTGCATTTTCATTTCCCAAGTTGAGTGTTTCAAAAGAAAACGGTAAAACAGAGTTACTGCATTGCACTTCAAACACTGAAAAACAAGAGTTTATACCAGACCCTTCATTAATATCTGAAAAGAGCTCTTGATTGCCAGCAAGCATATGTGAATTAAGCATTGTGCTGTCTAAGATGGGGGAGAATCTGATAGGAGAATCTCCTCCAAAACTTTCTCCATCTGCATCGCCAGAACTAGAAGATGAACAGCACTCCCAAAATTGAGCTAAATTACTAAGGTCTTGCAAGAACCACCCTTCAGCACCAACAGAGCTGGTTGAATCTGTCCATATTGCACTTTCCCCTTGCAACTCCATTCCATCTAACACTATGCAACATTCTGCCTCAAAATCATTTTTTTCTTTACTCTTTTGTCGAATCATATTTAAAATCCGACTCTCCCCTTGCATCATATCTGAGGCACCAGGATCCAACATGGATTGATCAATATCCACTTCATAGAAGTGTGTTAGTTCTGACAGATGAACATCATCTAAATATTTGTCGTCCTCTGGTTGAGAACAAACTGAGGTCCCAGCGAGGTCAATATCCTCATTTAGAACTGCAGGCATTTCTACAAAGTGACCATCGATGAAAGTACCTGCTGCGAGGTATGTTTTATGAACATTATTGTTGCTAATACAAAGACCATGCACTGATTCAGACAACTCTTCCACAGCCTCTGATGTTATGCCACATATATCTTCTCTGTTGCGGTACGTAGTCTCCAGCTTGCTTTTTCTGCTAAGAGGAACAAAGTACTCTGTAATCGGCTCAGTGTACCACAAGGGTTCTTCTTTATATTCCTTTTCATTTCTGCTGTCTATGTACAAATCCTTTCCATCGTTACCGCCAGCTTCTTTTCTTCCAATTTCTTTTAATGGCCTTTTACCTCTTTTGCACAGCTGTTTGATGGACCCGCTGCTACTGCTGCTACTGCTTCCGCTGTGGACTTTTCTATCGGCCTTTTCACCAGATTTCACTGCAAGCCTGCTTTGCCCATTACGCCCTTTTTTATTTCGAACCTCTCTTGTTTTGTGTCTTACTTTAATGCATTTCACCGATGCCTTGTATTCACCTTGATTACCACTAGAACTCGAGCCAGCCTCACTGGATCCAGATGACCAGGAGCGAGGACGCATCTTTCCCTCAGACTTATGTCGGACTTGTTTTTTATACAAAACAGGCTTATCTTCAGCAGCATTGTTACTAAACTTGTTTTCTTTCTCATTTTTACTTTTCTTCTGCTGGGTTCTTTCGTGTACAGCGGCAGGTACTTTATTACTTCTGTCTTTAGTTACTTCACTTTCACTATTGCAGTCCTTTGGAGAAGATGTATCTGTGCTAGTTGGTGGAGCAGTGGATGAAGATGAGGAGCTAGAGTAAGAGCATACTTTGGATTTATTCCATACAGTCATAATTTCCTGCAGGCAAACTGGCTTTTCAGAAAGAGGAGGAAATGCTTCATAGTACCTGAAAGTAATATAAAAAGGTGACATTTGTATCTTAGAACTTCAGATGGGCATTAAAAATAGAAAGTATTACTAAAAACACATCAAAACACTGACGATCTACTTGTCAAAAAAAGCCTAGTTTGTTCTATTTATACACACACCATTCACTGCACTGTTTATCTGAATGATAACAAAGGGGAGATTAAGATAAGCTTATATTTATATACTCATGCATGTTTAAAAAGATACTACAAAGTAAAGCTCCCATTTTTAGAAAGTATTAAACTTCACTGTAGATAGAAATTGTGATTCCTTAAAATAGTGAAGGCCCGATCCCAAGTTTATCAGATATTGAAGCTATTCAATAGCTATCTTAAAAGCGTGCAACTTAAAAGTACAAATGAGGAAGTCCTCATTTTCAGTCAATTCAGTTCTGAATTTCAGTTGTCCACTTCCAATTTTACATTGTAAAATAAGGCATGTCAGCTTCTACATAGTTTGCTCTTCCACTTATAAAAAATGTTGCAAAAAAAAATCAAACATCAGCACAGGTTTGCAAAGGAAACCAACACATCCCCACTTCTAAAAAAGAAAAAGCGCCTTAGCTACTGCAAACAGAAAGAAGGCATTGTCTTACAGCAGCGCTACATGCGTAACAGCTCTGTCCAACAAGGACAAGAGTGAAGCAGCATATGTTTGTCAATAAAGAAATCTATGCAGATTCTCTGGTACGTTCCAATGAAAACCTTTTCAAAAACATTCAAAAGTCAGCTAAGTTAAATGTGAGTTAACAGAATCAGCTCCCTGAAGAAGTATCGTTCATTTAGCAACACCTCCACTAGACCGTTGCAAGCAATGGCTAAGATGATTGAGAAAGCAGTATCTCCAAGAAAAGTCAACCACAAAGCCCCTAGATACTGGTGGAAACACCAGACCGAGGTACTTGGTATCCAGTAGGCCGCTTCGGTTATAAAGAGATTAAGGGTTATAAAGAGTTTCAGTTTCCCATTTCTGCAACAGAAGTTCAGAAGATGGAAAACTCATTCTCTTCTTGCAGTTTGTCAATCAATGCTGTTTTAAGGACTTTTAATTTTTCTAGCTGACTCGGTCTCAAGGAGACTAAAATACAGTATTGGTCTGAGTTCAGCTTATAGTCAAAAGAAGAAGGAAAAAGAAAGTAGTCAGGACTTGCTTATGCTTAAACATGTAAGATGAACAAAAGAAGATGGCAGGAAAAAAAAAAAAGCATAATATCCACAAAGCTTCAGATTTACCACTAAGTTAACTTCACTGTTCTAAAATATGAATATAGAAGGAGAAGAGAGCAGTCATAAGACATATTAATAAAATATGATTAAGTTAATAATAATAATAAATGCATACATTTCTACTTGATCCTTTGCTGTGGGAGATAAATCAGCCTCAGGAGACAATGAGCCTTCTAACTTTTTGTGAATCTTCTCCTCTGTTTTGGAAGAAAATTCCAAATGCTTAACAGA
This sequence comes from Pavo muticus, assembly GCA_016647715.1. Taxonomy (NCBI): domain Eukaryota; kingdom Metazoa; phylum Chordata; class Aves; order Galliformes; family Phasianidae; genus Pavo; species Pavo muticus. Next base: position 571,882 of record JACDJE010000152.1, read on the forward strand.
AAAGTTCAAAAAGCCAATACATTTTATACCAGTACTAAACAAAAAGCACCAGGACATACATCTACAATAGCAGTACATTTTCATACAATACTGTAAAGTAACAGAGCAATGTACAGTCTGAGCATTAGGCATACAGAAGACACAAGTTATTACCAAAGATTCAAGATTTCCACCATTGTCTTGCTGGCCTGGCAAATTTCACCAAACTGCTAGCAGCTGCAGGCCATTTTGTGGTTAGCAATGCCCCCACTAGGACATTTCCTATTGAGTTTTTAGTTACTTTGTATTCAAATCCTCATCCTCACCTTACATTACTACATACAAAAAACAAGCAAACCAAAACCCAACGATTTGTTTAACTGAACATTTTTATGAACGATCGCATGTCGCCAAAAGGAAGCATCCTTGCAGCAGATGCTGTGTTTTGGGAGCACATAAAGGCACACTTCCTAAGCAAAAAGAGTTAAAAATCAGAGTTGCTTTGTATTAAAATATGTAAAATATAATTAAAAAAAAAAAAAAAGATGAAAGAAGCTGTGAAAACCACACAAATGTTACTTATTTTTTCTAAATAAACGGTCAGCACCATTTTGGCTCAGCAAGAAAGCATCAGAACACAGTTCTATTCAATACTGAGAGACAAGTGATCAGTGTTAAAAAGTAGCAAAATGAATTAAAACAGCTTAAATCATTCTTTAAGCAGACAAATACTTATTCTTTATTGTTAATTTTACTGTAAGGTGTCAGAGGGTGCTGCTGTGTGCCTGAACAAACATTTATGTGCAAAGAATCCACACTGGAGTAACAGCAATTCTATATTATGCCATATGCTTTGGAACATAAAGCCCCCCTTACTACTCCCCTAAAGCCCAGGAATTTCAAGCACACCTCCGTTACACTTATTTGAATGATTTTCACAGAACAGCCAGCACAGAGTAATTTGAGGCCAATCTATTCCTTGCAAATATCAACATACAAAAGGAACAGAACGAGGCCTGATTTATTTTCATTTCTTTAGACAAGAAAAGAAAATGCTGAATATGGAATATTTACCAAAAAAAGTGTTCTTTTCACAAGGAAAATGCTATTCACAACTGGCCAATTCTTAGGTAAACAAAGCATTCCGGTGTATGACTGTTGGAACTGAATGCAAGTCTTTGAATGAAATTATTAAGGTTTATTTTAAAATTGCGTGGCCTAAATGAAAAATTACACGTACAGTTAATACAACACACAGAACCCGAGAAGGCTGAGGGTTTATTTCTTACCTTGCTTACTCTGAAGGTCTTTCAGTTTGGAGCAAAGCTCCTCCACTAAGGTTTCAATCCCAGAGCTCTGCACAATAAACACCGTCACAGAAGTAAACAAAGGAGGAAAAACAGAAGAACAGAAAACTTAGCAAAAAGGATATTCATTTCACATAAAGACAACAAAATACAGTAAACATACCTTGGCAGTCAGACATTTTCTTTTCACATGGTAACTAAATGATTCCCCAGGTTTAGATCCATTCCTCTAAGTAAATTCATTAGAGGTAAATCCCACGAAATGAGAAATACATTCACACTAAGGTTTCAAGTCACAAGCATTACTGTATGCCCAAGGCTTTGTCACACTTAACTGCACTTTATCACTTGGTTTGGCTGAGTGTCTCAGGATAAAATCCGAGAATCAGCCCATCACTGAGATGCATTTCAGAAAGCTAAGTCTGAGCCCCTTTGGTGCTCAATTTATACCTGTGAGAAAAGGACTGTTGAAAAGGATGAAGAAAATCGGGTGAAGGTGAAGAGTACAAAAGGACAGGTGGCATGGAGGGAAAGGAGAGGATACATGCAACACATCCTGTTCTTCTGTCAGTTTGCAATGCCCCATTTTTTCATTTTTTTTTAACATTGTGTTGTTTGCTCAGAAGAGCAGAGGGAAAAATAAACAGCTTATTCACCTTCCCTTATAAGCCTCTATTTGCTTCTTTATTCCCCCACATAAGCCTTCTTTACACTCAAATTTCCTTTTAAATCCCATTTCAATGTTATTTACACATGCATTTGTTCTGCTTTTTCTATCTGCCTAGACTTGTGAGCAGCTCTGGATCAAACAACAGCACCAGAACAGCAAAATGCTGGAAGATAAACATGCATAAAGCAGAACAGTACGCTGCCAAGCGTCCCATAGGAGAAAACACCGTGCTGTTCTAACAGAATAAAACTTGGATGCCAGTCAGTGGAATACTGAACACCAACCTACAGCCTGAAACGACAAATTCTTGCAGAAGAATAGCTGGGTGAGGAGAGTATTTTGGTACTCAGGAGTCACCTTTGGAGACCCCACTTTCCATATCTGCAAACAGAAGGTTGGAACCACAGCAAAAAGCAGCACTGTGCAACACATGAGGAGGATGTGCGAAGCCACCTTCACATCACCTTACAGCTGGAAGTGGTAAATACAGAGCACTGGGCAGCTTCTTCTACCCTATGCACAGATTCCCCAGTAACAGCTCCATCTTGTCCCCAGCCCACTCAGACACCCTGAGACTTGCACAAAGCTCCTGTGGGATTACCTCACCTTCTGAGTTTGACATGGTCTTGCGCACACACAGTGAGTGAAAATGCACGCTCTCCAAAGCTAACATGAATCCCATGTCAAGGTAAAGAAATGCATTCAAAGTTTAAGATTTGCTGTGTCACTATGGTGGAGGACTTTGTTTTCCCATGATACAAGAGCTCCTCCTTTCTCCTGCCTACTGGCTAGAAATTGCTGAGAAATGTGAATGTATGATATTAAAGCACAAGTAAACTTTATGAAAAAGGAAATACTAAATTATACAGTGAACCAGCTTGTTTAAACCAGTGTCAGAAACATGCACTTGAAAAATCATGTACTGCAGCAATGACTTACACACTAACCTCTACATTTTAATTATTTGCAGTCAAGTGAGAAAGCAATTTTCTGTTCCTATCGGCACTGCTGCACTGAAGTGCTAAACATGAAACTTTATGCCACGTCCTTAGCTGAGGATGACTTAGCAGTATTAAACATCACAAGGTATCTCCTACATCAGTAAATTTGCTAACATAGATTATATTATTTAGAAACAACCAAGCAGAACAGTAAAAGGGACAAACTTACATAGCTGTAAGAATTGTCAATTTATACCTTTACCTCTTTTGACCCCCCCCTTCCTCCCCGCAAAAGGGCAACAGAGGAGGAGCTGGCCCTGTTTCTGCTTAGCTCCCAGAACTGTCTAACTGAACCAGCACCTGTAGCAAATACTCAAAATCTAAGCAACAGAAGTTAAGGAAGTGAATCTGTACAATCATGTCAAAACAAACAAAAACCAAAATCCAACCCAAAACAGCAACAAAATGCTCACCATTGCACCGAAGAAGGGAAAACTTTTGGAATCAAACACTTCATTTCCTCCTGTACCATGAAACTAATACCCAAGTCAGCTGACACGCTGCATGCTGTCCTGCATAGCACTCCCATGTAGCTAGTGCTAGGTTTAAAGGGAAAAAAAACAACGGCTGTGCAGAATGCCAAGTCTCCAGAGACCACTTACTCAACCTCTACTGCAGTATGTAAAGACAGGCTGCAGGCAACGCAATGAATGCCTCAGCAACTATCTTCTATCTGATCGTGTTCTTACCTGGATATCCGATTTATTTACTGAAATTTTTCATTGTTTAGGTCAGTGCACAGCAGTTGCAGGAATCCCACTGCCAGAAAGCAGGATATTCCAGGATATTGGGTGAGCTGTCCCAAGTGCTTTGATCAGGTTTAAATGTAAAGGCAGTCCCCAAATAGTACAAATATCAGGAGTACCTTTATAAGTACCTTCCAATATGGAAGTCTCAGCACTTAATTATGATTGCTTTTGTAATTCAAACATGAAAGACTTAAATCTTACGATCATCTCTACGATTATTTAAACTACTGACCCAGATATCTACTAACCCATTTCTCTCATTCGAATGACAGAAGATGATAGGGTATCATTTTTTTAATTCACAATTCCATCTCTCATATCAAATCTTCCTCCACACCAAACACATTTTATTCTGTCCTACTGTTTCCAGTATCCTTCAATTTCATTCCTCTGCTTGAACTTACAGCCAGTTCCATCAAAAGTTGTGCTTTTTGGCTTTTCATCAGCTGGCTGAAGCAAGGGAAGGATTACATAAAGGAGAGGTGTTATATTACTGGCACAGGAATGACTGTGCTAATAGATAAATTAAGCTTCTGAACTCACCCAGCATGAAAAAGAACAGTCAATCTGACTGCTCAAGTTAAGAAGACTCTCGCTACTAGCCAGCCTTGCTTACTGACCAAAATGACTCCATTCAAAGGCAGATAAGCACAGTTCTGCATAACATGGAACGAGAGCAATTAAAGAAAAGAAAAAAGCAAACCTCACACACATTTGATACGTAAATACGGATGCATTTACACATATTGCATATATTGCACACATGCGTGTATATACCCACATCCATACAAATATATTTAAATAATGACAAAACCTGAAGATTGTTTTACATGCTCTCCTTTTCAAATGGAGCAATCCACAAGATGGCAAGTTATGACATCAGCTTACAGCAACTCAATTGCTTTTGAAGGTTCACCGGTCCTGTATAGCTGCAAAAAATGTTCCTAAAAGAGACTAAATCTATACACTTAATTACTTCAGAAATACTTTTATGCATTTAATATATTCAGTTTAACTGCAACTAAGGATAGAAAATAACATTATGCATATAAAATTCAAGTCTGCTAAAAACTGTTGTCCATGTAACAGCGGACACCAGCTACCACATTCTGAGAGCCTTCAGGAAGAAGAAGTCAAACATCAGGCCCTGTCACTTTAATTCTGACTGACCTTTATCTCTGCTAGTGGACTTCCGAGCATTGCAAACATGCACCACTGGGTCACCATACAGAAGATTTAGTGGTTATTTTTTCCCTGAATTTGAGCACAACTGGTCACAATGATTTCGTGTCATTTCTTCTATGGAACTGAAGATAGCACAGGCTCGTGAAATTTTGCTTTTTCACTGGTTCTGCAGTCCTTTCCATATTCCAGCAATGATGCCAAGGTATATGGCTTGCATACTACGATCCAAAGAATGCCATGCAAATGTGTACACTCATCTGTAAATCTGTGCGCAATCAATATCCCAAAATTTTGGACAGAGAAAACATATCAAGGAAAAAAAGAGTTGTAGTATCCAGTATTTAGAACGAGCTTTCCAAACCTGATGTACTGTAATACAACTGCAGAAATAGAAAAACTGATTATAAAACTCAAGAGGCAAAGATTGTACTGTTACCATTTCTTCCCTCCCCCCCTTTCTGGCCTAACAAGTTAATACCTTCCTCTAGAAGCTCTGCATTGCGTGCCCCGAATGCACTGAACATGGCGCGCTACTTGAGCCTGCAAGGCATGAGGAAAGTTCCTTGTTCATCTTGAGGCTTTTGAAAAAGACTGAAGCTTTATATTTCAGTTTACCTCAGTGACCAAACCAATCACTAATTTTCTCCTAGGTGTCTGGAGAGCTTTCTAGCTTACACTTCTGAAACAAGTCCTCACTTTACTTCCACATTTCCATATTTCAGTCCCACAGAATTGCATAGGGTTGGAAAGGACCCCGAGGAGAATACTGACACTGCTCTCACAGAATACAAGTTCAAACAATCTTGAAATTCAGGTTAATCAATAGATTCATAGTCTCAAATCATTCTTAGGACAGGCCATCAGCCTCTCCAGACAGACACCGTCCTTTGATCCCAGTGCACCAGGACTGTTTTCTTGGCACGCAGCCTGTCACCAAGTGAAGGATTAGGCAGCTATTCCGTATGAATCAGCTGTTAAGCCACGTGAACTGAGTAAGGCACAAAATGTGATTCACTGCAATCACACATCTATTTCTCTATTTTGTAGAATGAAAAGAACTGGGTAATGCCTAGGTTTCCATTTTCTCAAATCCTGACACAACACACCAGGTACAGCTATACGTGTCCGAGATTTTTGTCTAACTCTGAAGAAAAAAAAAAGCTACCAACATGCCTTTCTTAAATCAATACTCAATACAAAGGAACTGTAAGAAGCACCTCAGATCTCCTGCAGGATAAGAGCAGACTAACTTGCCTATCTATGGCCAGAGGTGCTCTGCACAAGAAGTGGGAACCAAAACCAAATACCTGCCTCCACAATTCCTGACATTTCCACCAGAAACTCCTCCCTTTACTGCCAGTTTATCTTCTCCTGAGGTTAAAAATTTTATTAAATATACATGAGGAATAACTTACTGCTTTCCTTGCTAACTGCATGGAGGAATTGCTACTTCAACTCAATACTCTTGGATCCGCTATTCATCTATACTAGGAGCGTTCCATTTATCTCCACTGTGTCTGTAAGGCTGTTACTTAAGGAAAAAGTCATGGGTGAATTCATGTGTGTTCCTTTCATTTGTACTCAATGTCCTGCATCTGTTTTAATCATTCTCCACAACAACACACGTGTGTGGGGAAGCAGGATGGTCCTGTAAATATGGGTACCACACATCAGCTGAGCACTATACAGCATAGAGAGCAGTTCTGCAAAGTCCAAAATCAAAACAAGTGAAAAACAAGCAAAAAGTATCTGTAAGGACAAGAACAGAAAGACAGAATGAATCCAGCCAATTTAGTGCTGCCTTGCACCAGCACAAACAACATTTAAATAACAAACATCTTTACAACAAGGATGTTGGACCAGTAAAAAAAAAAAACAAACAAAAAAACACCAAACAAACTTCTCTTCTGGGGCTCATGAATACTTATCTGAATAATCTTCAATAGATGTGTTACCTTGGAATAGCTGACTTTGTTTAGCAGGCAAAAAAAAATAATCCCATTTCAAGCACTACAAGAGCAACAGTTCTCCAACAAGGAAATAAAACGCTTTCTTGCAACTCTCTTTTATCTTGCCTTTTGCACTATGACAGCAATAAGAAAAGTAAATCACTTATCTAGAATCAGGCTTAAGGTTCAGAACTATTATTCACCACTTCACATACCATATTCTGAAACAGAAATCACAGCATGTATTATTTAGTCATCCCAGATAAGAATTCAACTACCAGCTCAAACTGAGTTAAAAGGAACACAGCATCCCCAAATTTACGTTACCAGAGCAGCTAAACTGACCTCTATTATTTCACTTAATTATTTAGTGGCTACATTCTAGCTGCTATAGATTCTTAACTCCGAAGTGGGCTACATTGAGATAAATTTTATCCCCCCGAGAAAGAATAATTTGCCTCTAAAAAATATTCCTCTTGATTATTATTAATTGCTAATAAACAAACATGCTGACTTCAAAGCCACAATAGATTTGGTGTTCTTGTAAGCAGAGCTGCTGAGGGAATTTGCTTAATTACAGTACTTCAGCTTTCAGATGCTGAAATATTCTAATCTGTATCATCAATGAAAGAGGAGAAATTTTTAAAAGCACGTTTCCTGCAGTCATGCCAAAGTGGCCTTCTGCACAGAGCAAAAAGCAGAAGGGACACCTGCAGTAGGTAGAGACTCTGCAATATCCGCTCAACTCTGCTGTGCTTAAGACAGAATTCATAACGGACTCCAATTGTGTGTGAATGGTTCTTCTACATGATGGAAAATAACAACCTAGTGACTTTATGCTGTGATAAGTCGTTACCCAGCACAGTACCTGGAAGAGCATACCCTCTTTTTTCCCCCAGACCTGTGCTAACTTCTTCCTGTCACATACTACAGAGAAGCTGCTGGTGAAAGAGCTTTGATGCCCCATTCTACTCCCATCATTGCTGGAGTACATGCCAGATGAAATCACTTTCAAACACACCAAACAAGCCTACTTTCAGCCTTCACAACAAATACTATGGGAAAGATTCAAACAGAAGAAACACAAGAGAAGCACTTGTATCCTTTCATTGACTCAGTGTAAACTGAGGAAGTTTTCATGCCCAAACGTTATAAAGTAACTTCTGTACAAAGCTTCCATGAAGAACTTCTTGCTCAACATTACTTCTTCTGTATCAAGAAAATTGGCATAAGAGCTCTAATAATTGAAACTTCTACCAACTTCCGTGTAAGTAACTATTGTACCTGGGGTAGCAGCCTTAACATCTGCCAAAGCTGATGGAATGCTACCAATAATACCTTCTGGATCGCACAAACCATAAGGAAAAAGGAATTGGTTTACTGTAATTAATTTACTCTGAGAGTTACTTCAGCAAGAAAAATTTACTTCAAGTATTAATATGGTAGCTGGAGTTATAAAATATGGATTAATACAGCTTGCCAAATCCAACATAATGCATAATGAAAGGAGGAAAAAAAAAAAGGAATGTTTTGAAGCCAATGGATTTGGTAATACAGAACCAATACAAATTCCCTTAAGACTATTCGAATTAAAATACCCCAGAAAAACAAAGACCGGTTGGAAACAAAGCTCTGTGGTGCTTTCTCACAGAAGAAGCTCAGTTTCATTTTTTAAAAACATTTAATCTAAAATTCTTCTTAACATCATGACTGATTTTCAAACCTTTCATAAATAATACCAGGTGTTCTAAAGGTAGACATCACAAGCCTCTGCAGAAGGCCAAAGACGTTACCCAAAAGGAAGATCATTTTCTCTGAAGTTGAGAAGTGTTTCTGGGTTTTGTGGAAAAAAACCCCAACCACCACCTTTCTCAAACACAGAGCAATGCTTACTACTGATCTAGCCAGGACACATCAGAAGAACAATAAACATTTTGCACATCAGCATTTAAAAAGAACGAAAATTCAGACTTAAACAAGGGGGAAAAGCAACAGAAAAAACCCCAACCAGGTATAACTTTGTCTAGCAGATGACTTGGCCTTCTAAGTGCTGATAATACAGGTATCAGAAAGATCATATTTCTCTCTCATAATTCAAAGCAAGCAAATCCAGCGCTCCAAACAGGACCATGCCCACACCTTGAAGTGTCCTCAAACAGTGTAGAAGAACAGAGCCATCGATGACGTGAATTAAAACTCTAGCACCATCTTGGGGCAGAACTTCACATGCAACAGTACAAGCGTTCAGAGAGAGCCATATGACATGGGAACACAGCTGAAACCTGCTCCTCTACTGAGCAAATCAGCCTTTGGCAGAAAAGTAGTCAGTTAAAAGGTAACTGGCTTGGATTTGTGACAAACAGCCATGCAACAGAAGTGATATCAATATTATTAGTACGAAATGTACCTACTGAAAAGGCATACGCATCCATTTCCAGAAAGTAACCTTGACTTCCATTCTTGCTAAGACAGCTCCCACCTTGCAAAAATTCATCATGGATGGATTTCTGCACTCCTACATGTCTCTTTTTCGCATTCTGTCCTGTTACTGCTAGATTTCATTTGTCAAATCCAGAATGATTTACCGACTTTCAGAATTAGGAGGCCCAAAAGCATTAAAGTAACTCAGAAACTACACCTGAACAAGCTGACCTTTTAGGTATACCAGACAGAATAAAAAGTCATTAAATAATGTCAGAAAATGCTGTTTGTACTTAACCTTTGAGGCAGTGTTTTTGAGATGCCTTTGCTAAAAACAAGGAATTTTTCATAAATATTCTCTAGCCCTAACAGTTCCTTGGTGGTTTTTTTTTTTTGTTTTCCCAACCCAATGTTCAATCAGAACAGGTGCTCTTACTTTGCCAGCTAACTGCAAACCAGCACTTCAAAATTACTCCTACGTTTCAGCAGAATAAGAGAATAGAAGCTCTATGCAAGGTCAGTAACTAATGAGCTTTTTAGAATCTGAACAATTCTTCACCACTTCTTTCTGACCTGCTTTTTATTCTCCAATGAAGCATTCTGGAAAAAATAAGCTTCAGAACTACAGTTAGAGTAACAACTAATTGCTATACTGAAATACTTGTCTTATTCCTTCTCACCATCCTTCTGTCTTCATTCTGTGGTGAGTTGTGATGTACTTAACTGCCTCTAATTGCATCAGGGGCACCTGCAGCCAAAGACTCAAACAAATATTGACAACTTGAGACATCAAAACGTTTGTCACACAGAAAATACCATCCTCAGAACACACAGATGTAAACTGTTTGCATCCTTCTGTCAAATCAGGTCATCTCCCACAGATGAAAGTACTTAGTCCACAACATGACTGGCCACTGGGAGACACAGTGATGCCGCAGTCACCTCCCTGACTTGTCACACACTGCGTAACTTGGAAAGTGCTTCAAAAGAAACACCACGCTGCAGACTTCTGCAACTCAAATGCTTGTTTTCTGCACCATAAAATTATAACCAGAATCCTGGATTACTGTCTCGGGCTAATGTTTCTTAACATCAGGTTTTTATTGGTTTTGTTTTTAATGAGACAATACTGAATTCTAACAGTAACAAAGCTAAGCTACCAAGCTAAACACTCCCTGAGAATGAATACTATGAAAATGGAAGCCCATGAAATGGAAGCTTTCAAAAAACATTATTTCAACCAGGAAACAAAAGGGTTTACTTTTACCAAGCCAATTTTCACCTCATTTAATGATTTCCTCTTCCCATTAAGCACCAGACAGCATAAATGGTCACCCAAATCTCACGCCTTCGATTACTCGTGAAGGGAAGAGATACATCAGCAGCAATTTCTCAACATGTTACTTGTTTAAATAATCAAACATGAAGATCAAAGCTAAGGTACCTGAATTTTTGCTCCTAAAGTTGGTCACACAAAATAAGTATTGTGAGTCAACCTGAAATCTAACAAAGATTGAGACAAATTATCTCAATTTCAACGCACATAAAATCCCAAAGTCCACCCCAGGGTGACAGATGGAACAAAATTAAAACGTGTTAGTTACTTCCTTAAATAGCTTGAGACTTCTCACACACACTACTAAGAATTTGCATCTTCTTGTAGAGAAGAAATCACAAACGTTGCACAGAGCAGCCACAATGACTCAAGAGAAATGGTATTTCTTGTGCACTGAAACATAATGTCGTAATCCTAAATCTTCTGTCAAATTAGCACAAAGAGACACACACAGGCACCAGCCAACATAGAAAATGTTTCTGCTTTTCAAGCAAGTCTTTTTTTTTTTTTTTTTAAATTGCACTCATATCTAAGCAGGATCATCTCCCTCCCCCAACCCTTGTGTTCAAAAAAAAACCACGTTTCTCTCTTGTACTATGCAAACCTATCTGCGCTATCTACAAAACAGCATTAAGCAGCAGGGTTCAAACCTTGAGAAAGGTTGAAAGGTTCCATTATGGATGAAAATATGAGAAAAAATAACATATCCTGCAGTTTTGTTAAAGACAACAAATGAGCAAGCTTCACTGCCTAGGCAAGCAACAGAAGTCAAAACAGCCCTGCCAAAACACAGACTACAATGTATAGATTACAGCTTCTTGTTGAACCGTAAAATCTCACAAGGTGGCAGGATTCAAAGGAAGAAGTTGCTTGTTTAGACTTTCAGACCACACCTCTTTTCATTCCCTTAAACTCTAGTTGAAGGGCTTCTTCCCTTCTTAATCTCTTTCAGATGATACAAACTCTCAAGTGAAGGCAGGCCAGGGATTAGTAATATATTTATCTCACTCCTTTCTCTTTTCAACTCATTTTCTCAGTATAGATTTAGTGAAGTGATGCTCCTTCATTTTCATTTGTGATGATGCGTAGAGAATCATTTTTAATGCTATAAGTCAATCATCTGCACGTACTACAGGAATACAGATTATTAGCTTTTGTTGTTCATGAGTATATAAAGATTGCCATACCACCAGAAAGGCAGTATTTCTTGAAATTATTTCTTCATACTTCCTATTTACATTAATGCTTACAGCAGTCAGAGTGCTGATTTCAACGCTCTGTAGCTACGAGAGCACAGCAAATTACCATCAAAATTATACTTTGCATCTTTGTTCAGATTGTAAGTAATGGGAAAACAGGAGTTCACAAAACTTCCCCGTAGTCAATGAACACTTCAGTAACTAGATAAATACTCAAGCAGCTTCATATACAATACAACAGTAAATGACAGGAATGCTGCTGAAGACAGTGGCAGAGGTAATCACCACACAAAGCAATACCATCAATATTCATTATTTTTAGCCACATACCTTCCCCACTTTTGCTGGGGAAAGCCTCCATACGAATCGGACCAGACAGCTTTAGGTTGACATTTCTTCCACCCCAACTAAGTTCATATCAGATTACTGATTCACTTTCCTGATCATACTCTCCACACAGCCACACAAATACTTGGGCAGTTACAAACTGTGACCAGGAAGTTGTACAGAGCAATAACATAACCAGGCCGCAAAGGCAGGGGGAGAATTTCCCTTACTGTTGAGAGAAATGTAAGTGTGTGTAGTTCTGCAATTAGACTCTCTGATCTCTGTTGTGTGAAAAATCTCTCTTAAGAGCTTTCATTGATCTGTGCTACAGAATTATGTTAATCTTCCATTCCATACTATCTCCCTTTGTCCACTTTCCCACTGAGCAACACAGTGTCTACTGTATCAGGTATCCTTCCTTCAACTGCGTTGCCTTCACCTCTCCTCACCTTCTCCAGTCACCAGGCTACAAAACTCCACTTCCACTTAATGATGTGATCTTGAAAATGAATGTTTGCTACTTATTTAGCAATTCTGGATTGCAGAACTTGAACCAGGCACAAAGCAAGATGACCTTCTGCCCAAACATTCTGCTCCTTGCTGCTCACACAGACTCCACCACAAAGTAAACTTAGAAGTTTAACAAATAGCCTTATGCAAAGCTCTGGGGCAATTTCAACACAAACTGGTGCATTGCAACTCTCCTTGACAATAATAGGTAAGGGCTTGCAGAAAGGAAAGAAAAAGTAACACTACAAATAGTATAGAATCTTTTGTGAAATCCTGCTGCCAAACAAAGGTTTCACAATTTCTCAAAGAAAAACAAGAACACTCAGAACTGCTGGGGATACCACATTTCAAGAAGGCACAGAGTAGATGACTAGATATCTTTAGCTTGTGATGGCTAACTCAAAGAAGGGTGTACAGTCTTAAGAATCTATTAAATAACCTGAACTTACTTCATCAGAAGCAGAGCGAAGACACTGGACAGCAGCCTGTTTTTTCATTTCCTCTAGTGTTAGATCAGAACACTTTTTCTTACTCTTTCCCCATTTTTTGTAAGCTCCTTTTTCCCAGCCCAGGAAGATGTCATTCTCCTAAAATCAAAAATAAACAAAATTCCATGAAGACACACACATAATTCAGTAATATAGCAACATAAGACTACAAACAACATGTTGTTTAGAATAATAACAAACTCATTCCATCTATTAAAAACTGCTGTTCGCCAAATTAAAATTGAGTTTGATTAAAACCAACGGCTACAGAAGACGGCTGCACTTACTAGGCAGAAAAATATACATATTGGCTCTGGACATGGAGGCCACTCACACTTGAATGCAGCAATTTCCAGTTGCAAGGCATATCCATAAAGATTATTTTAGGGCCAACTTACAGCTGAATGCACCGCTACAATTTTTACAGAATTTATTAGTTTCACTGATCTCTGAAATAATAAGGATAAAGAGCAAGAAGTTGAGTTTGGATTAAGCTTACGTAAAAGAGGCCAAAAGAAGAAAATTCACATTAGATCCCCAAATCTTCCACTCGCTCTTACAATGAGCACCATTAAGACTACAGATAGCAATGTCTGTCTTACAATGAACTCTAAATTATCTTTAAGAAGGTCACATACTTGTGAGTAGGAAGAGTCCCCATTAGGAAAAATGGAAACCAAAGAAGGCAGCTGTTGTGCCGTACATAATCATCTGAAGGTACGTAGCATCTGTTCTGTGTCACTTTTGAAAAAGTCAAATCACACCAGCAGCAACCACAGAGAACTTCCAACCCTTCTGCAGAGCTGCCTGTCTCCCCTGCTCATCCTTCTACACTCAGGTAAATGCTCATCTCTACCCTGAAATGCATTACAACATTTGCTTATTATTCCTTACCCTCCATTCACATCCATACATACGATTTCTTGTGTTCATCTGATCAAAGAAATACTTTGACTGCCAGGAGAATTATGCTATTTAATGTATGCTGGTCTAAAACATCATCTTCAGAGAGAATCATAGAACTGCTGTTTTTCAACATACCTCTCACCTGCTCCTAATGAAATTCAGGTTAAGGCCTAACCTCATTTAAAACAACTCCAAACTCCCCATAGCTTCAAAATGAAGTAAAAACGAGTTGTCATTTGAGGCTGATCATCTCTGTGCACCAAAGAATTCAGACAGAAAAAGGGTGGGAAGGGGGAAGATGACCGCATGCCTTCAGAAGGAAGAATTTTAACAGCTGCCTTTAAACAGCTGCCATGGACTCATTATCCAATTGAATCCCTCAGGGAAGAGCAATTCACTGATTTTTATTTATTTTTAATCTTATTGAATCACAAGATGTGGAGAAAAGTATTTGCTTCTGAAGAACAAAAAGCTAACAGTCTCTCCATGCTTTCTCATATTTGTGCAAGATTCCAGTGGCTCAATTAAAACAGCAAATCCAATTGGTCTACCGTGCCTCTACTACAGCAACAGAAAGATATTTACTAAATAATTGAAAAAAAAAAGTAAAATTATCAAAAGTAAGTACAACAAACTACACACATCTACACTCCATTAAAAAGAACAGTAACTCTTCCAGAATTTTACATTTGTTCATCAAGTACAAGGAGGCTGCAGAGCTCAGTACCTCTTTCCAACATTGACATGAAGCACGCAGACTGGTAAGACCCACCCACCCCAGCAGCTGCCAAAGCCTGTCCTGCTCATCCACATACAGGCAAAATTACAAAGAAAGGAATACACATCCACTAGGAAAGGGTTATTCAGATTGAAAATTTAAGCACACAGGAAAATTTCATGACTGGCTGGGTAGAGGAGGGAAGAGCAGTGGATGCTGTCTACACCTTGGCTTCAGGAAGGTGTCTGACACTGCCTGCCGTAACAGGTAAGCTTAGGGAGTGTGGTGCTCCCCAAGTTGGGAGGAGTGGCTGACACACCACAAGGCTGTGCTGAGGGACCTGGATAGACTACAGAATTGGGCAGAGAAGAACCTTATGAGGTTCAACAACTGAGTAGAGTCCTGTGCCTGGGGAGGAATAACTGCATGCATCAGCACAGGCTAGGAGTTTACCAGCTGGAAAGGAGCTCTAAAGAGAAGGACCTGGGTGTCCTGGTGGACACGAGCCAGCAGTGTGCCCTTGCGGCCAAGAAGGCCAACAGTATCCTCAGGTGCAATAAAAAGAGTGTGGCCATCAGGTTGAGGGAGGTGATCTTCCTCCTTTACTCTGTCCTACTAAGGCCACATCTGGAGTGTGCTGTTCTGTGTCCAGTTCTGGGCCCCTCAGTTCAAGAAGGACAGAGAACTACTGGAGAGAGTCCAGCAGAGGGCTACAAAAACAGTGAGGGGCCTGGAATATCTCCCATACAAGGAAAGGCTGAGAGACCTGGAACTATTCAGCCTGGAGAAGAGAAGATCAAGGGGGGAATCTTATTAATGCTTATAAAAATCTAAAGGGCAGGAGTCAAGTAGATGGAGCAATGGTGCCCAGTGGTGCCCAGCAGCAGGACAAGGGGCAATGGGCACAAACTGGAACACAGGAAGTTCTATACAAACATAAGAACTTCCTTGAGAGGGTTACAAAGCACCAGAGCGGACTGCCCAGAGAGGCTGTGGAGTCTCCCTTCCCTGAGATGTTCAAAACCCATCCGGACACCTTCCTGTGTGACCTACTGTAGGGAACCTACTTTAGCAGGAAGGTAGACTAGATGATGTTAATGTGTCCCTTCCAACTCCACCGAGTCTGTGAAATGTGCAGAGTTGACTTTACGTATTCTACTCTTAGGTGGAAAATTGATTAAGGCAATACCTACACTATGAAAAAGTCACCAAAATGCTAAAAACCAGCATACTTTGCTTTACCTACGTTGCAGCTCAGTTTTGCACAAGCACATCACAGCTGTCCTCAGCAAGGACAGTTCTACACACTGCATAAGCCAGCGGTGTGTGTCAGCACAGCATTGAGGACATAAAACATTTCAGTCAGTTCTCTACACACGTAATTCAGAAGATATCTGGCTACTGTCTATTTTTTTTTTTTTATTTTTCATTTTTAAATATTTACTCTCTGCAATAAAAATACCCATTATTAAAGGAGGAAGTGAGCCTACATGGAATATTCACTTAAACATCCAGCACCATCTCGTCCTTCCTTTAGAGCAAACACTGTGTTCGTGCTCTCTGGGAACAAAGTGACTCATCCTGCAGGATGCAGCAACAGAGGACAGAGCTCTGGTAGCATCTTCTTCCTATCTCTCCAGACAGTACACAGAAAACTTGTTTCTGATCACGGACTGGGTTCTCAATCACACATGGCTGCCAGTGCACCCCACCACCACTTTAATTTTTATCGGAAAAACTACTGGAAAACTGAGTTTTCCTTTTTTTTTTTTCCTGTTGATATTTTCACCTTGCATTTTACAAAATCAGAATTGTGAATTGCAGCTATTCCACATAAAATTCTGAAGTTTATAATCCTCACATAAATTGCAATACTTACCCACACATCTATCGGGTACCTTGTACTTTCTGCAAATAAATCAAATACCACGCCCATAAAGCAGCAAATAAAATAAATTCCTTCCACAAAATCCTTTTGTTATAGCACATCAGAACCTGTCTGAATCTATTTACAGGAACAAAGGAAAAAAGGAGAAGGAATTCAAGTAAAATGGGCAGGAACAAGAAAATGTCATATATAAGTTCTAGAAAGTTAATAGAGGGGATGGCACAAACTGAGCAGCTTTCTGCTTTTATGGTGACTAAATTGGTAAGAAGACAATCCAGGACTTTTGTATGTTTTAAATTAATCTCTTGCACCTTTTTTTTCTTCCCAGTGGTGAGAAGCCCATTAAGAAGTTTATTCCTTAGGCTGGAAAATATTGAGCTCATGACAAACAGGAAAGAAAGCAGTTCAACAAAACATTCTGTGCGCATGAAACAGAGTAAACGACTTACTTCACATGGAAAGAATCACTAAGGACTTCTATTCTCTTCAGCTATTAGCTGTGTTCATTTACCTTCACTTCCTAACAGAACTAGAGACCATATCATAAGGTTTGTTTGAATGCTACTTTAATGCTCTACTGCATTAGTCTCTATAAGCACCAACTGGAAGTAGAAGCCATCTGGATACTGGAAAAACATCAAACCCGCTATTTAAACATCCATTCTTTAGAGTCCTGCTTTACTACCTACTACCTAACTAGGTAAATTCTTAGTGGAGATTTTGATTCCTAAAGTGACAAAGCACAAAATCTCATTATGCTGCCAGCGTTTGGAGCACTTAGTGGAATACTACCTTCATACAGGGATGCAAATTTGAGAACTAGATTTCTAACTTGCTTCTGCTGCTCAACTACACAAAAACAGCAATTCCCCCACTTCTGTTCACAGTTCTCAACAATTTGAGCAAGCAAAAGAAAAGCAACTGCAGTAGAGACTCTTCTTAGTTTCATTTGTTTAAAGATATAAAGACACTGAAGAAATACCTACTGTCAGAAAGAGAACTGCAATACCTTGCAACAAGACTAAATGAAAACTGTTTTGAAACTCGTGGTCTATATAATAGCAAAAATCAGTGTTAAATCTCATCTCAAGATGAAACTACTCGTTTCATAAAAGCTGGTATCAAGTTCAGTGATGCAGAAACAAGACTCGAGGTCCCAGTTCATACTTGAGTAAGCAAATAAGGTTAAGTTATGCAATACCAGTCAAACATGCAGAAAAGTAAGATCATAAACATGCTTCCAAAATGGGGAAACCAAACCAGCAGAAAAGCATGCTTAAGAAATCATGTTTTTTTCTTCAAGTAAACTCAGAGAAACAGATTCCCTAAGATTATTTCTGCACACAGTAGAGATTAAATTAGATACAGTAAAATGATGATCAAGCCGATGAAGAGTGGCGTTCCTCAGGGATCGGTGTTATTTAACATCTCTGTAGGTGACATGCACAGAGGGATCAAGTGTGCCCTCCACAAGTTTGCAGATGACACCAAGCAGAGTGTTGCAGTTGACATACTAGAGGGAAGGGATGCTATCCAGAGGGACCTGGACAGGCTTGAGAGCTGGGCCCACACCAACCTTGAAGTTCAACAAGGCCAAGCGCAAGGTCCTGCATCTGGGCTGGAGCAATCCCAAGCACAGATACAGGCTGGGCAGAGAATGCCTTGAGAGCAGCCCTGAGGAAAAGGATTTGGGAGTGACAATTGTTAAAAGATACAACATGAGCCAGCAATATGTACTTGCAGCCCAGAAGGGCAACCATACCCTGAGTTGCATCAAGAGAAGTGTGATCAGCAGGCCGAGGGAGGTGATTCTGCCCCTCTACTCTGCTCTTGTGAGACCCCACCAGGACTACTATGTCCAGTTCTGGTGTCCCCAGCATAAGAAGGACATGGAGTTGTTGGAGCAGGTCCAGAGGAGGGCCACAAAGGTGATCAGAGAGCTGGAGCACCCCCCCTGCAAGGACACGCTGAGAGAGCTGGGGCTCATCAGCCTGGAGGAGAGAAGGCTCCAAGGAGACCTTACAGCGGCATTCCAGTACTTGATGGGGCCTACAGGAAAGCTGGGGAGGTACTTTTATAAGGGCGTGTGGCAACAGGATGAGGGGAAATGGTTTTAAACTGGAAAAGGGTATATTTAGGCTAGATATTAGGAACAAATTCTTTACTGTGAGTGTGGTGAGGCACTGGAACAGGTTGTCCAGTGAGGATGCGAATGCCCCCTCCCTGGAAGCATTCAAGGCCAGGCTGGATGGGGCTGTGAGCAACCTGGTTTAGAGGGAGGTGTCCCTGCCTTTAGTGGGGGGGTGGAACTAGGTGATCTTAAAGGTCCCTTCCAACCCAAACCATTCTATGATTCTGTGATTCTATATACAAATTTCACCATGTTTTCAGATAATGAATTGAGTAACCATAATTACCTACTTGGTCAATATCCCCATTTTGAATGATAAGCGATTTCATGGCAAGAAATCCAATTCTCTTAGAGGGCAAAAGAAAACAGAGTTAAAAAATTCTGGATCAGGGAATTTTGAAACACGCCTTTTTTTTGAGCATTTTAATTTCAGTACAAACCACTCATGATTTAAGCAAATTACTGGCTTAGCTTTTTTTGCTATCTTGAACGTTATTGCTGGCCAACAAAACAGTGCTGCTTCAACAGGCAAGCTCAAGAAACAAGTTCATACAAAAACTAGGAAGGATTCAATGTCATAATTTCTGAAATACCACATATATCAAGATTCTAATTCAGAAAACCACCAAAACAAGCCGTCCAACTTCTAGTGTGAAAAAGAATTCCCACAGCGTTCCAGGTACGTGGAGTCTTGTAAGACTAAGCAGCACACGCGAAAAACTTTCCCCCTTTAATTAAGAGACTAAGAGAGATTGTAAAGGACAGGTGGGGAGGAAAAAATAAATAAAAAGAAAGCATAGACTTTATAACAAGAAACAAACAAAGATTCAGCAGGAGACCTGATAGGTGTTTTTACTACAAATACTTTGGAGTTGCATGTTTGCTGAACGGATGGCAAGTTACTGTCAGATGCCATAGGTAAAGACTAAGCGTTAAGTGCTTGTTCCAAACTGGGGCATCAGCCTCTACCAAACTGTAGAGAAACCTTCTTAGAAAACTTTTAAAGAAGTCCAAATGCAGACAAAGTAGGTCATCAAATTACTGGGCAGGTCAATGGGAGAAATGGAATCACTCTGAGAAATGTTCACATGGACAAAGAGCAATAAATGCATAAACCTTACTTCCTTAGAAAGCTCCAAAGCAGGAGACAGATCACCTAAACTAACTGCGACACTGAAGCGATGAAAACACTCCAAACCCCAAAACCTTTCACTAAAAGAAACTACAGAATTTGCCAATCTTTACCTATGAGGTAGTCTAATCTCATGCCAGCAGTGACCTCCAAAGGCACTCATGCTCCCTCTCCACAAACATACCTAGAATAGTTTCTGAATATCAACACACAGTGCATAAAATTTCTCTGCTAAGCCCATCATCAGTTTATTTTAAGGAAATATCAGAGGTGAAGGCTTATAGTGAATTTAAAAAGAAAAAAAAGCCTGGGCCATGTAAGCTGACATAATGAAAAGGAATGAGGTACAGCAGTCCCGGCTTCTCTTGGCAACAAAGTTAAAATAATTTAACAATTAATAATTAAATGTAATGTTCAGGTAGACAGGTACGAACCTCTGTGCACTGCAAGAAAGCTTCTCCAGAAACTCATTCAAATAATTTCCAAAATTAACTCTGAGATATTTGGATGGTAAGGAAATGGAAAAAAAAGCAGCAGTAGATGAGAAAAAATGGAGCAGATCCTCACTACTTGTAGGAGATTCTCATAATGGAAAATAAGGGGAAAGCTGCAACAGATCACACATTTATTTCATCTTTAAAACTTGCTCAAGAAGTAGACTGTATAAAAAGCGTCACTTCCTGGAAAAAAATACAATATTTCCCTGTAAACTGAGTCTGAAAAAGAAACTTTCAGAGGTAGCTTAGAGCTCTGCAGATGTACTTCTATGCACAATGGCTTCCGTGGAAAGTTTGAGAGACTGCATCTCACCAGTATTAAAGATAACGGCCTAATGGACCGGGGCTGGCTCAGGCATTCCTAACAGCTGCCCGTGATGAACTAATACAAAGGCAAGAATTCAGAAGACACAACATGCAGCAAGAGGCTGTGCAGACAAGAACAGATAAGCAGGCTTTATGAGAACAGCACAAGCTTTCTCCAGGTCAGAAGCTGTGCTGGCCACAGAACAGAAGAGACTTAAAAACATCCTTTATAATTAGATAAATTCCAAATGCAGTTCTTACCAGTGGAAGAATTCACCTTGGACTTGTTTTGTGAAGAAGCAGAGAACCACATTACAAGCTGCTGGTACAGTAAAGTAGCTAGCCACTACAGTCAGCTCTTTCCCAGCTGCTCTGAGCAGAACGCGACAATCCTACGTGCTGGACTGCAGCAGAACAGCTGACGGTGTATGAGAGCACAGCATGCTCTGCTGTGACTTCAAGGTCCTCAAGACACTGAGCTGATGATCTCACAATGTGCAGGCAGGGAAGAACTGTACGTAACAAAACCAATCAATCTGGGTATAAAATACTGTAAACTGAGCTTCTGTCAATGACAAACTTGCTTATAATCCCACCAACCTGAAAGGGCATTCTACGTGTTGTTTGCTAATTAGAAGTTACTCTAGGTTGAAATTAAGCAAAAGAAACTTAATCACACCCACTCCCAAGAGCTAGAGAACATGCAAATGCTGCATCTGTTGAAATTGTAGGTTTGCTGAGTAGGCTCTGAGTTAAAAGTATTCCCATTAAAGTAAACGCAGAAAAGAACAGGTAGCAAGGCCTCTGCTACAGAGAAATCATGTTACTTGCATGCCTTGCATGGCAGAAAAGGACAAAAATGGAACAGAAACTGTCACTACAGAGACCTCATGTGTGACAAGGACATATTATGACTGAGGAAATCATTTCACAGCATGTTATGGTCGCTCTCTTGAACCTTGGAATTAAACTGTGCGGCAAAGATCACACAGCACCATAATCAGCTGATTTCACATAACACAGTGCACGCCTACGCTTGGAGACATGCAGAGAGTGCACCATCATGCAATGGTCTGCAGCACAGAGAACATGAAGAGGTGTCTCAGTAGCCCCAGAATCAGGAACAGGGCAATGACATCAGCACAGAGATGGCTGCTAACAAATCCTGACTCCCAGGGAGAAGAACCAGCCCAGTGCTTGATTTTCTGTCTCTGCTTTGCATAAACCTCTGTGAGAATACATTAATAGTGATAACAAAGAAAAAGTCATTCCATTATACTTCTTGAGTGACTGCAAGAGACACCCAAGAAGTGTTGGATGCTATTTAGAAAGCCACAAAAAGGCAATACAGTACCTATTTCAAAGATTGCTTTGAATCCTCCAAGAGAGGCTGAAGAAAACGTGCTAACTCTATTGCCAATTTCAACAGGACAGCACAAAAGACAGGCACCAAAGAGCCTGGCTAAGTCAGATGTCTTGAAAAAATACTTCACATCATGAAACAGACACGTTTAAATTTACAAACATGACCAAAGGCACCAGCACAAAGACAGAACACTGTCTGAAAGGAAATGTTCTGATAACGCCTTCCAACAGGATTTGTGCTGACACAGCTGCAGGAAGCTGCCCTGGGACCTGCACAGTTTGTGCAGCGAGCGACCATGAGGAGCCTACTGCTGAGTCCAGTTCCTATCCCTAAAACAAGAACGAGAATACAAGTGCACAGACCAGGGCACATCAACTGTACCTCTTGTCAAGAAGTCATCAAGACAGAAATACAGAACAGAGCAATCACCTCTTAATTAACAAGAGAAATATCAAGTAATTGGGGAGGAAAAAAAGAATATGTCCTTTAGAGGCACTGCACCAGTAGAACCTGCCTTACACTGGCCAGACCTATTCCAGGAGCTCCTGCTGGATGCTCTCATATCGACAGTGACTGTTAAAGGAACAGCTGAATGATTTCAGCACCAGCAAACAACCAAGGGGCAGCAGTCCTTCACAGACTGATCTCAACTGATAGGGTTGGGGAACCATAAGGCACTGTGTGGGAGTACAGGCTCACACATTTTTCTCACCAAGTTAAATGCATATAAAAGACTTATTTTCAAAAGATTAATGCAGCTGTGATTTAAAGAGCCCTCACCTAATCACTTCTAAATGGGGGGGAACGTAGAGCTGTCTTCCCCACAAACTTTTAAATTTACTTATTTGAACTTTCATAAAACTGAAATGATTTCCTATGAATAAATAAGCTGTACGGGCAAGTTCACTTGAGGATATAGAACTGTATGCTAACCATGGCCAATCTGCTCTTTCTTCAGTTTACATATTAATGTATGAAAAAAAAGTTTCTTTAGTCCTACTCTTGCAAACATATATATTATATTACTCTAAAGACCTCCAATTAAGCATATGAAAAAAGTACAGGTAGAAGTCTTGGGCTCACAGTTCCTTTCCTACCTATTCTTTTCTTCATAGGCAGATCTCTATGGCCTGAATTTTCCATACTTCAGTAGGGGTAGTCATTAAAAAATTATGGGCAGAAAATTTTAAAAAATGGCTCCTACAGAAATGTTGTACTGCATAATAAGCAGAAACAAACACAAACCAAAGGGGAAACGTTTTGCATTCGAGTTACTGGTAAACTTTGAACCTAACACTTATGTGCAACAGTCACACAGCATTGCCCTGCTGTAACAGAAGCACAGTTATTTCTTAGGGATGATCCAAGAGCCACTGTACTAGAACACGCATCGTTGTGTTTTGCTGAACAGGCATACTAACCAGACTGACACTTCATACGGGTTTAGGTTACTACAGAAGACCAAATCTTCCTTTCTCTTCACATCTTTTCGTTATGGGAGAGATTTCCACTTCAAAACAAACCAAACTCATCAAGACACAACTTACTCCTCCCTCAAAGAGGCCTCTGAACAACTAAACACTTGTCGCTCTAAGACACACCCAGGCATCAGGTCCTAAAGGTGGGCTGCCGTGGGATGGCAGGGAGAGCAACGCTCCACGTACTGCAGCCCAGCAGTGCTTCAAGTACCTGCACCACACCTGTGCATGGGCAGCGACAGCTCCAGCCCATTTCAGATCACTAGGCCAAGAACATCTAATGAATATACAGACACAGGGCAGACAGCTAACATTTATCACATGTGGCCAAGGTGCCTTTTCTCCCAATTTGTTCTTCTCTTTATATAAAGGAAAAAAAAAATCACATTTTGGGACTTTAGGTATATGACGATGATGAAAAAGCAAGAATAAAAAGTGTGATCAGTCATGAGAAGTGTAGCTACTATTCTGAAGACCATTTCAAATCAGAGTGTAAACAGTAAGTCTTCCAGAACGACACCCTCCAACATAGGTCTCAAAACAGGCCATCTCATGCTAGTCAGAGAGGAGCACAGTTTGTAATAGAGCAGCTACTTCCTATTTTCCTAAATCTTGGAATTATCATCTTAAAAATCTTCTCCAGGATTTCTGCTTTTGAGGGTCAGAAAAAAAGTCAACTTCCCCAAAAATGAGTGAAAAGAAGTAAATCACCAGCAGCAGCCAGCACTGGGTACAGCAAGGACACGTAACAGATGTGTTCAGACCTTCCTGCTGCATGACCAAAGGCTTACAAACAAAGCCTTTATCCCGCACAACACTGAGCTGGTGGGGGTTCTTTCGCTGGCATGTTAGGGTTTTGGTTGGTTGGTTTGTTTGCTTTCTTCAAAAGGAAGAAAAATCTGCAGGCAAAAACAGATGAACCTGTTATACTCAGAAACAGCTATGCTTACAAGCAGTATATACATCACAGAACGCTGATCCTAATACTGCACAAATAAAGATCAATGAAATACAGTTTCACACGATGTATCCCAAGGCCATGCAGCGAGGAGCAGTAAGCTTCCAACAGGGCACGCTATCGTAATGCAGCATTTGCCGTATCACAAACTGGCTTGAGAGCAGGTATCTGCAAATATACTTTAAATCGGCATTTAAACTACAGTCAGAAGTTGATTTAACATCAGGAAACACTGGGCACTAAAAGTCAGTCTAATCTGAAGTCAAAAAGCTGCCTCAGAATTTTCACATCGTCCCCAGCAGCATTTCTGTGGGTTTGCCAAAGGTAAAGAATGCTCAATAATGTAATGAGTTTTATGGTTTATTTGTTGCTTACTGCTAAACAAGAAAAAAAAATCATTAATAAAATGCAAATGATGAAACCTTACACACTTAAATGCAGAACACTTAAGATTCTATCACATTCTATTCTTTAAATCCATACCAATTTCTATTTCCTCATAGGAAAGGTAAAAGACCAAAACCACTAAGAATTAAGGACTGCCTAAGAACATTCAAACCTTAAGCTCCTTGGATCATTTCCAGAAGTAGCAGGTATCCACACATGCAACTGGCTTGAATGCGAAATGTGCTACAAATGCCAACAATAATGAACTACAGTAAAGGTTTCTTAGTTTTTACAACATTTAGAGTGGGCATATTTATAAGGTGTTACAGCAGTGCTTATATGTACAGCACGTGTGTAACAGTAGCTGGCTGTATGAATAACCACAGCAGCTCAGGAGGCTCAAGGAATACCTGCACAATTCCTCATAAACAAGATTCCAAAACAGTCAAGCAAAACACACCTGCTTATGCATTTTCTGAGTATTTTTATATTCAAGCCAATGAGTCAGAACAAAAAATGCAAACATTCCAGTAAAGATGGGCTGCAGTGTGTTACAGTTTTACTTTCATCTGTAATTTCTGTGTAGAAAACCTAAGTCTTGAAAAACCTAGCATCAAGAATCTAAACAGCAATATTAGATCTGTATACACATAAAGATACCCAAGAGAAATCACTCTAATTGGGCAAGCCACAGAATTAACAGTGATCGCGAAAACAAAAGGAAAACAAATATGAATTTAAAAAAGCAAAACCCAAAAGCAAGCAAGCAACCAACCAAGAACAACAAACCACCACACATCTCAAACCCTTAACAACATCCGGATACCAAACGACCTCACTGTGCAGAACTGGATAACGCTGGAGGAAAAGCCATCAAGTGACAGCAGGCATAGAAGTCAGCAGCGTAATCGAGAACCACAAACCTTGTATTACCAAGAGAACAAAAGGGAACATCCTGCTTAAACTCAAAACTGAACCCTGAAGACCCAGGCAACGAGCACTGCCATATTATTTTGAGGTATCTGTCAGCTTAAGCAGAAGCAAGCACTAACACAGTAACCGGCATTTAAATAGCTGGGGGTGCTTAGTGAGGTTAGTGATGGTTTATGCTTTTGTTTAAAAAAACACAAACACCTCAGATCTTTCTGCACGTACCCAATAGAACCTCAGCTCAGGAGTTCATGCATCCACTTCTCTGCTACAGCTGATGACACAAAAACACTACAAAGGAAGCATGCAAGGAAGCTTCCAAACACACTTGAAACTGCCAAAAATGCCATCAACAACGTGAGATAAAAAGATCCTAATATCTACCTACACTTCAGTTTACACCATTTCTAATTAGCATGATTACAAAGTATCTTTAAGATTAGTATTTCCTAATTAGTTTGTCTCCTTCAGCACGCACGCATCCCCAGCACTAGAATGGACTCCAATCTCAGAGAATCACCGAACGGTTCGGGTTGGAAGGGACCTCACGGATCATCAAGTTCCAACCCCCTGCTACTTCATTCTGTCTCGAGCCCACACATTCCCTTTGAACAGCTCAAAACAGACCTCGCTGCTGTGTTTCTGGAAAGAAGCAATGGCTGATCGTGTCCCGCAGAAAGACTTCCAAAAGTAAAGAAAAATCATCGGAACAAATTCCTTACTGAAAGCATTTTCTCCCCTGGAAATTCTGCCATATTTCTCAAGAATCAAAGGAATCACATGAGGGAAAAAAATTCCTGCGATGCTGAGAACCAATTTTTCCCCAGGAATAGATCACAATTAGAGGAGTTCAGCATCTCTCAATATTCTAAATATCTAAAAGGTATTCCTATATTTTAATTGCTGCACTCTTCCCCGATGCCCACCTGTAAGCAGCGTTGGTTATTTGTGTTTCTTTTGTTTGTCTTCATGTTGTACACATCAGCAAAATTGGATTAAAACTGCTTAGATGTAGTTTTACTGTTCAGAATACAATCTCTTGGCAGCTTACGCCAATTTTTTTAAATGCAGCCACACACAGAGAATAAAATAAAACAGAGTAGAGCAAGCACACGATATAAATTTCCTCAATTCTTCGTGTTAAAAACAGAACGTTTGCAGGTTTTAAAGACGAAGCCATCCAAGAAAGGCATTAGGCAGCAGTGCGTTTCATAATGAATCCATCCAGCCATTACCACAGAGAATCGTCACAAAACCAAACGGACACCAGACCTCAACAATCAGAGAGCAGCTACTTGAAAATGAAGCGAACAAGTACAATAACAGCATGTTAAAAGCAGGGAGGCAGGAAAGAAACTTCCAAGCTGCTGCTCAGAAGACATCCTGTACGGTTGGCACACATCCTGGCTACCCTGTCAGCATGTGCTATTCTTCTCTCTTTGGCTCATTAGGTTCATATAATCAACTTGGAAGAGAACAGGGACTTTCCTTGGAGCTCAATCAACTCTTAAGTACCCAGTTAAGGTATCAAAATGAAATCAAATGATTGAGGTTTGCGTAATACAGTTACTATGCTTCTTGTAATGTTTGATGAAAGCAATTTTGGCACTTCAGTCATTTTTAAATTATCACAATAGAGACTTCACAGTTATGACTACACTCCAAATCGGGCTAGAAAGAAACAAGTCTTCATTTTTCTCCATGGTCACAGGACTATCTTCAAAGCTTCTCAAATTCTGGTGGGGTATCACCGGCTTCTTTTTTCTGTCCTTCCCTCCTTTTTAATGGGCTGTGGAACTTCATTCTGTCTGTCTTCTAAAATACAGCCATTCGTGTCTGACCAAGACCTGAGCAAGCTCACTGCTAAGGTATGTTCTTAAAACATCTCACAGTGGTTTTGTTATTGTTTTTAATTATTATCACAACTCAGGAGGTTGTTCCTGGTGATTTCCACCACTGCAGGATGAACTTCTGCACACAAACTGCTTTTGCACATCAAGTTCTCTGTTTGACGTGATGGAAGCACAGTGATGGCTGCTAGGAGTTCTGAGATGGGCTCTATGTGACTCCTGCCTTGTTCTTGATGGATTTGTGAAAAAAGGAAACTAGGAAAAAAAAATTCTGAAGCACTTCATCTGCAATACGTGAGGCATTATCAAAGAAACAGCAACCAAAATGAACTATCAAGGCACCAAAGAAAGGCAATGCTTTCTTCCTGCTGTTTTTCCACGTTAATCACAAACACTTATAAAAGCCCACGATAACAGTACCCTCACTCCCTCCTGAAAATGCAAGAACTTCTCTGAATTTTATATTTAAAAAAATCCTCTATTGAAAGTATTCTGATATACGCCATAAGATGCAGAGCAATTTATAAAAAGGAGGTGAAATTAAGAGCAATGATATGCTCACACAATAGCCTGAGTTGGAAGGGATCCATAAGGATCACTGCTCTTGGAACACAGAAAATCTTTAGCAAGAATGGCACACGGGAATGGCAGTACAGTTCCCTATGCTACATGGCCTCGCTTCTCTTCCTCTGCTCTTTCTGAGTCACAGCCATGCATCACAACTCACTGTTCAACAACTCTTGCACGCCTGTCACTGGGATTCAGCATTACCACTCCTTTAAGAGATGAACAATGTATGTGCAATAAGGTATTCTAGATACTTGGATATTAAAAAAGTATTTTTATTCTTTACCGAAAATAGCATGAGATGAAATTCATAAGACGAAGTGACAGGGAGTCTACAGGCTACTGTGAAGCAGCCCAATTTCACACACAGCTTACAAAACTCACCTAAGTTTACTAATGTTCCAATATTAGATAAGCCTTACAACCAGGAGTACCAGAAGTTTTAAGTTCATGAAACATTGACAGTGCTCATAATTCTAATGGAGATTACAGTAATGCTAAAATGTTAATGCAATTGCTGATAAAGAAAACCAACGACATCAACCTGAATTTGATCCCAGTGCAGTACATACCCCCATTCCACCCACACACTGAAAGACAACCACCTCCCACCACCTGAGCCACCCCAAGTATAATACACAAAACATAACTGATACAAAACTCACTTTCACTGGACAACATCTAAAATATGTAAATACCTGTTCCTGCAGGTCGTAGTCATAGCTATCATGCAGCAGAAGACTGAGGACATACCGAGTATAAATCATGGCATCAATGCCACACTTCTCTAGCTCTTGTCCCAGCCAGGTCTGCACTGGACCCAAAGCATGTAGCAGAGACATTTCAGAAACAGATACAGGGCCTGGATAAGAGCTTGAGGAGCTTTCTGATGGCAAACCATCCACAACAACTGTACAGATAGGGCGCATGAATCTAGGTGGTTGGCATCCTTATAACGTGAAGCATTTTCTGTAGTTGATATCCCGTCGATATCTGGAGGTGATTTTCACTCCAGTAAATAGGAGAGAGGCTTGACTTCTAGGACAATCATTTATATTTCCTGGCAGTTAGCCGTCTAGAGACGAACATCACTCTTCAGGCATGACCAGTGAATAAACTAAATCCTAATAGCAAACACATATGTAGATGTGTTTTCTACCTTAATTTCACATTGAGGCCAGATGCAAGTCCCCAGCAGGACCTATAAAGAGGAAAAAAGGATAAGTTGTGATATTATGTATCCACACACAAACAACATCAAACAGTGCAAAATAAACAACGTAGAAAGCAGCCATTTACATACTGCTTACTTCACCTATACAGCACACCTGTTCGGTGTTATTCTGAAGAGTAACAGGCATTATTCCAAGTTTAAAGGTGACTTTCTCATGAAGGAAGAGAGGGTCCTTCAAGCAGTTCACAACCAACCCTTTGCTTGAAATGTACATCTGCCCTAACTCTAATAGCAGGTTGAGATTATATTTACTATCAGCCGAAAAGAGGCCTTTTGATCAAAAAACGTACATTCACTCACATTAAGACTAACTGCATACTTTGCATCACTAGAAGACAATCTAATCCTACTGTTTACAAAAAAAACTGAATTTATAAAATCAATCTGGCCAGCAGTTTCACCAGACCGGCAAACTACTTCTATATCCTATTGCTGAATAGTTGCTACTGTCAGGTTTGGTTGTTCTGGTTGGTGGTTTTTTGTTTTAATTCCACTTTTTGCCTTGCCTCAGACCAACACAGCATTTTATCATCTAAAATCTGTCCACATAAAATCTGAGCAGAACATCATCTACTCATGTAAGAATCAACATTTAACCTTCTTCACATAGATGACTACACCAGTCTTAGTGAGCTTACACTCTAAACCATATCCTAAAATAGATAAACCATCCTAAGACTTAGAACACCTGCAGTGCCAAACCAATCATGCATAAGTAAGGTGCAGAGTAAGCGAGCCCCACGGACGCAGTCCTTCTGTCCTCCAGAGCAAGTCAGGTCCAAAAAAGGTGATCTGGACCAGCCTGTCAATCGGCCAAACAGCAATCTGGTATCTCTTTAAGTTTGCTCCTCTCCAGCTCAACAGCAGAAAAAGCTCAAATCCAAGCAAGAAATATGCCTTCACTGAAAGGAAGCCCCAGCGAAAGCACCCAGCAATACTGACTGGTTCATTCCAACCCTACTGCACGATGCATGGCACCGACTCGCTCAAACAGCCAGTCCTTACTGTAACTCTGAGCAATGCTGAGGGCAGCGCATGTTCTGTGGCCAAACAAAACAAACAGGTGCCTTTGCTATTGGCATACGCCTGTATGACTCAAGACGACAGCTTTTAGGAGCTTTCTTTGCATTACTATTCAGATACAGCTATATACTCAAGAATTTTAATGAATTAATAGCAACACCGTCAGGGAAAGATCCCAAAGCATGATAATGTGAGTTGACAAAACCCTACCCTACAGTTAAAGCTGCCTTACTGCTCCAATGGCAGTCTTCACTTGAGCAGGCAAATGACACACCAGTATTCAAGCTCTGTCAGTAGCACGTTCGTATTACTTGGCCTCTCACATGACAGCAGAAGGAAAAGCACACAGAAACATCTTGCAAAGGCTGTTTCATCACGAAGTTATGTAAAGCTGCATGTTGTGATGATGTATTCTGAATGAAAAGTCACAAGGCCAAGCAGTTCACAGCCTCCTAACTGCTAAAAACTAAATTTCACTTACACATTTCTTTGTTCCAGTCAGGAGTTAAGAAACAAGTCAAAGTGTCTGTGATGTTCCAAGACATTCAGTCAAACTTCTGTTATCATATTTAAGTTCCCCTTTTTAACGTTATTTCACTGCATCTTTAAAATATATAAACAACACAAAAACTGGAAATCTGAACAAAACTCTCAAAGTCTTCAAGTTCACATTTTACACCAGTCTCTGGTGCTCTGCCTTACGAGAAGCACTAAGCATGTATTTCCTTTATGCTTGAGAACAACATCCCATACAAACAGAAACATTCTCCTATCCCAGCACTAGGCAGAGGTTTTACACCCCAAATAAACACAAGTCACTCGAAGAAAAGACACCCTGCAAGATGTGAAGCCCAACTTCTACGATAGCAGTCTTTGACAAATCTGTTCTCAACTCTTTCTGATATCTTTTTCACACTGTCTCGTTAAAGGAAAAAAAAACACCTCTCTGTCCTCGCAATAATCATGGCCAATCTTAACAAGGAGACTACTATGTAAGTAGCTTTAGTAATTAGAGCAAGGCTAGTTACTGTAACTACCAAGCTGGAAAGAACTCTCCATTTCCAGCTATAGAACATGGCGGACAGACACGCCTTATGAGAATTCCCAAAGAAGAAATCACACATCTCTCTCAATAGTTTGTGAAAACTGTATTCGTTACAAATCCCAAAGCCAAAATTAGGAGATGAAATTCATACAGGACAATTTCTGCCTACTCCACAACCAAGTACACTTCCTAGTAACCTTCAGATTCTGTAATACTGATCAATGACCTTTACGAAGCACTACAGCCAAATTACAAAGTGTCCTATAAAGGAAAGAGGATACAACAGGACGTAAAGAAACACTTCACTTTACCGCCGAGGCTACCTGAGAACACTTCTCAAATACTTCTCCTCAAAGTCACCGCACATCCTTTTCACCCAAAACAGTGAAAGACAACAACCGGGTATCAGTATGCTCAAATGTAGTTACAGGAAAGCAGTTTTAAGTGTTCTATGGTGAAAAATAGGAAGGAGGCCCAATGGTATGGAACCTGAAGCTGGAACCCTTCATGCCAGTTCCCTACCTCACTGCTGTTGCATGGCAAATCGTTTAAGACCAAACCACCTCCGTGTTCCTGTACGTGTACTGGCACACGGCTCTTGTCACAGCTAACTCACAGAAATAATTCTGCGTGCCTTGGACCACACGAACGCCTTCTTGTGACAGTTACGGCTGCAGGCTTACAGAGCACAGGTACGTCAAGATCACCGAAGAAGACAGCAAAAGGAAGGTGTAATTAAATCACTCTTCATTTAAACTGATACGAAACCCAGAAAGCACCAGTACGTATAAGTGCTCTTCCAGAATGCCAGCAGAGAGAGCAAACTGACGGAAAGCTCTGCCGGGTGAGACGTTCCCACGTCTTTGCCAGCTTTTCTCTGTAAATCCCTCTGATACAAACACGATTTTAAGGAACTTAAGTACCTTTTTCCGTTGTTTCTAATCTTGGAAAACAGTGAACAAAGCCAAACCACAAAACCCTTTGAACTAATCTGAAGTTGCCACGCGTATGTTTTATCAGCACCCAGAGGCCCACGACAACTATGTGCTCACATGACACTGTTCCAAACAAATATTTTTACACGAAAAAAAGCAAACAGACTTCATGATTCCTTATAGATATGCCTAATATCAAGACTTAGAGCAGCAGAAAGCATTGGAACAGGGGGGTAAAAAGAAACCAACCAACCACATCCTTTATTACTGTCCTTGTAGGTAAACTAAAGCACCACAGACTGCTTCTTGTAGGCTATCAAAAGCTAACTCAAAAAGCAGTCATGCTGTCTGCAGGCTTAAACCCACAACATAGGAGCCTACACTCCAAAGGAACGAAAGTTAAGAGGATCTGCATATTGAAGGAAATTGGAAACTAATAATTATTTCTTTGCCTGATCTGCAAATAAAGGCTCCCAAGCCACCAAGCTGTTCTTTACACACTGCTGTACACCTACTGCAGAGAAGCACGTTCCTCAATAAAGCTACAGATGCCATCTATTTCACTCCTTCCATTCCCAGAAGGGACAACCACCACATCTGTGTCTCCAAAGCACCATCCTGCCTAACACTGCACATCAGCAACTGGAACAAACACCCTGTCACCCAGCAGTTGTCTTCAGTGCTGTTTCATACAACACTTCCACTAATATTCTGTACTATGGCAGTATGTTACGTAGTTTACAATTAAAAGCTCTCATCTTCTAAAGGTGTGGGCCTTTTTGCTACAATCTTCGATGACTTACGGCAATTCCTCAGTGCGTGAAAAAGCAGTCACAGCACTCGTACTGCTTATACATGTGGATACAGAAGTCCACACGTTTTTAGCCAGGACACCTTTTAGAAGTAGCACTTTTCTGTGGAGTGGCATTATTAAAAACAAACAAGCAATCTTTCCTCTCCATGACAACTGCATGTAGCAAAAACCAGTGAATCCTACTGACTATAAATCAGAAGTGAAAACGTTATTGTGTGTGGTCAATAACACAGAAATAAGTATTCACATTAGTATCTTTCAGTCCCCTCCAGAAAGCTAAGGATCAAAAGCACATTCACAGATGGCAATAAAAGTCCAAAATTTCTCTTCTGCATTACAGAAAAAATCAGCAATTTTACCACTATTTGTTTTGCTCCTTTCAGTGAAAAGCCTCAACAAATCCTTAATATGCAAACCAATGGGCCACACACTGGGGAGGGCACTGTCACAGCCCCGAAACAAAGCCTATTTAGACTGCAGCCAACAATGGCATCTGTGTCCTTAATAAATTTCACATGGCACTTAAAAGACATGTGAATTCAGAAGAAGTGGTTGTTTTTCAATCACATTCCTTAACGACCAAAGAAATTTGGCTCTACAGTTCTCAGAGCAGGAACAATCTTTTCATGTCTTGGTGATGTTTGGTGCTGCTGTACAACAAACAGCAGAGCTGAGGTTTGACTCATGACTAAAGCACTGAATGCAGTAAAACAAAAAACGCTGATAATGTCTGCATTGCAAACAAACCTCTGCCTCCAGTCCATTTCAGTCCATTCCTGCCACTGAGCTCCAGAAGCGTTGCTATATTATAGCAAACACAGATTAAAACATCTGTCAGGAATCAAAGCAAGGAGCACTTTAAGGAAGAAGCATAAAAGCAGCTCTGTGAATTGACTTCTGATAGACACAGATTTTCTCTTTTCAAGAAGTTTTATCAGATGTGCAAGGGCAGTACAAGCTTGTTTCCAATGGATAGGTATTTTACAGCTGTCTGATGTCTACCCAGGCTGCTGTTATGCTCTGGCTCTACAGTAACTCAGCCAAGTGGGAACCCACCTGGCACAGAGCACAGCATGCGGATGTCACTGCGGGATGCTCCTCTTGAAAAATCTGCTTGCTTATTCTCATAATGCTTATCCAAAGGAAAATCTGAAGCTGCTAATCCTGCATCAAAGCTTAACAGAATTACTCCAAGAATTCAAGAGCTACCCTGTAAGCCTCATTTTCTTCACTCAGAGGTTGGTGACGCACTGGAACAGGTTGCCCAGTGAGGTTGTGGATGCCCCATCCCTGGAGGCATTCAAGGCCAGGCTGGATGTGGCTCTGGGCAGCCTGGTCTGGTGGTTGGCGACCCTGCACATAGCAGGGGGGCTGAAACCAGATGATCACTGTGGTCCTTTTCAACCCAGGCCATTCTATGATTCTATGATTCTTACCTTCTTAGCAAATAAAAAGAGCACAGATACAACCAAAACAAGACAGGGAAAGTTACCAGCACAGTTCTGTAGGACCTGCATCGCTTAACAAAGACGTAAGCGACCTGGAAGGCAGGATACACGACACAGTGCTGAAGCTAACAGATTACAGCAAGCTAGCAGGGACAACAAACAGAGTAAGTGAAAATTGTAGGAGATGCTTACGAAACACAGTGACTGGGCAATGAAAAGGCAAACAAAATTCAGTGCAGAGAAACTGGAAATGAGGGCAGAATAGTAATTTTGTGCTACTAATACAAAGTTCCTCATATAAAACAATGAGTTCTAAGCTCACTGTTGATCTCAGGATCTCGTTCCTAGGCACTACGTTAGAAATTTCACGAAACTGCAAGCTTAGACTCTGCAGCAATCAAAAGACCAAAGCACAGTACAAAACCAAAGTCATCTGTTTCACCGCACACACATACAGTGCTATAACAGATATACCTTTGATTGTAATCTGTGATTTGAGCTGCTCCTTACAGGGATTCCAAGGCAGGAACCACCCGAACTAATGGAGGATGAACACCCAATGCAGCAGTGCAGCTGCAGCAGTGCCCCAAAACCCACGCAGCACACTGCCCTCCTGCCCTCAGCAACTGCCACACACAGGCAGAAGCCAAGCCAGGAGCTACAGGAACTCCACCAGCACTTCATGGACATTGTACAGGGGCAGCCCACAGACAAAGGGAACATCTGTGTATAAATGAAAGGAATGGAAGAGCGGTGGTGATTAATGAGAGCATGTTGGGTAGTGTGAATAGAGCATGGGGTGAAGATTGCACTGGTTTGGGCTGGGATAGAATTAATTCTCTTCAGAGCAGAACATGTCCTGCTGTGCTTTGGCTTTGCAACCAAACCGGCTTTGATAACGCAGGGATGCCCAGGCTATCACCAAGCAGTGCTCACACCATATCAAGGCTTCTTCTTTCTCAGGCTGCCATGCCACCAAGGAGTACAGGGCTGCAAAAAGGCTGGGAGGGGACACGGCCAGGGCAGCTGGCCACAGCTGGCTGCAGGGATGTCTCATACCATATGCTGTTCCCGGCAGTAAAAGCTGGGGGAAAGATGGCAGAGAGAGACACATTTTCAGTGGGAAGTTACAAATTCTTTATTTTGCTTTGCTCTCACATGCAGCTTCACCATTCTGATCCTCTTCCCCACCCTGCTGGGGGAAAGCGAGCGAGCGGCTGCGTGCTGTTAGCTGCCCACTGGCGCTATCTGCAACAGCTGCACAGAACTTTGCTCCTGTAATATCAAAACAGACGTGCCTAAACAGACGTGCCTCTCCATGGACAGGGATTGCTCAACGCACTGCTGTTTGGTTCTGTGCTTGTTTTTGGTTAACACGAGCTACATACAAAGCTTTATAAAAGAGGGATCAGGAATTCCTTGTCAAAAGATACTGAAGACACAGAATATATATATGTTCAGATGGGCTTCAAAAGCAATTGAACAGGAGAGATCCTTAGAAAGTTTCCAACAAGGCAGAACACATCAGGCTAAGGAAATCCCCTAGGCAGAAAACTGGGGGCAATTTGGGAGAAGTATCACATGTACTTCCCCTGTTCCTCTGCAACAGCTCGCTTACAGATGCTGATGCAGACAAGTACTGAATTTGACAAAGCCTTTGTCTGAAGCAGTACAGTTGTTCTCATAAAACATTCATGTTCACCATAATACAAGAACACCACTCAGGAAAAAAAAAAGTAGCTGGAGGAGTTCAATTAGCTGATCAGCTCACAGAGCTGCGCGTTATCAACATCCATGGACTTTGTTACAGGATGTCAGAACACCAATCCTGCCAAAGAGCAAAGCAAAAAGCGAGCTCTGGGGAGCAATTACTAATGGGCTGCAGAAGCAGCAGGCGATGCACCTGCACTAGGTTCAGCTGCATATCCAAGATCCCTGTGTTCTCAGGCACCAGAATATTCTCTGCTTCCTCAAAATAAACATGTAACAAGATGAAAAACCTACAGAATGTAACTTTGGAAAAAGCAAGAGAGAAAAGCACGACCTAGCAGCAAAAGCTGCAAGCACTGTGAAGAACAGTCACAGCACACTGTGTCCAGCACACATCAAAACTCCATCACTTTAAAGAGGTACAAGAAGATCTGAAAGTGGCTTCACAAGACGACTCTTTTGGAAGTGTTTTTATTACGTACAGCAGACTTGCCAGAAGTGTCTCTAGATGGCAGACAGATAGGAAGTCGTTCTTCATGTAACAGGACTTTCAGGAGCTCCATCAGTTGACAAGTTTTGCAAAACCTGTTTCAACAGCTGTCTTAATTATCGAGTGAGCAAATTTGATCTTCAAGACTGGAGTATTTTATAGCATCGCTCAGGAAACTGTTTTGGGAAAATCAAGACTCAACATCAAGAGACACAAAGAAATCCCCAAAGCAGGCACTTCATTTTGCAGCACACAGCCACTATTTTCATTTCCACAATCTTAGGGCAGTGCAGAGCAATCAGACAGAACTCACACACTCGACAAACAACTTCTGAAGCACACTCTGGTTGTGTGGCTGTAAAAGACAAGCTCAGGTTCCACGGACCTGTGAGCTGCCCACTATCTCCAGCACTTCAGTACTCCTCACAACTGCTGAAAACACCCTCACACAGAGATCAGATTTAACAAACCAGAAGACATTTATAGATGGTCCGAACCTACAAGATTGAAAACACCGCTTCACTGATCTCAAGTGCCCAGCTGTCGTTAACAACAGACACACCTGTATTGTTCCAGGAAGAATTAGTCCAAACAGGGTTAGCCACCTACCAGTGCAATCCTAATGACTCCATTCACAACAGCGATGGAGGTACACTGTTGTGACAATGCCCCTTTTTCCCCCGTTTAATTTGTTGCTATCCAGGACTGAATTAGGCACTAAACTTAAAGCTTGCTTAAAGCTGGTGCTTGAACTCATTGGTACTTGGTTAAACAAGACTACAAGATTTCTAAAATCCTAACTGGAAAAAAGCAAAAGCAAAAAGTGCACATATCACCTAACTTGGAAATCAGAATTTTTAGTAAGCTTTGAAATACAACTCGGTGTCTGACAGCAAGGAATTTAACTGTTCTCACATTAAAAGTGAACTTCAGAATCACTTTGTTGTAAATGGAAGAAAAGTCACTTTCGGTGGGTCAACAAGCACAAATAAGCCATCAGCTTTTGTTGCCACAAGGTCTCCACAACAGGTGTAGGAGAGGAAATGCCATTGTAACTCAGCAGGCTTGGGTTTAAAACAAGCAGATCAGAGCAACCACAGCCTGGAGACAGCAAACTCTGGTTTGCTGTACGTCCTGATGACACAGGGGGAAGCACTGCACTGCTACTAGCCTGGAACACTGTGGATCAGCCAAGCGCTGATCAAACCCAAGAGAAACACTGGGTGCTAATTCAGAAGAAGGTATATACGTATGCCTGCAAAAAGCAGACAGTGCCTCAAGTCATACTTCACAGTAACTCCCCAGACATCGCTGTAATTTTGGTATCACAGCACCATCAGGTTTCAGACTGTTCTGTTTCATTTCTTTCAGCCAATGAAGATGTCAGTATGATTTAAGTGTTTCAATCTGAAGTTGCAGATCATATCAGCATACCAGAGCAAAGTCAGCGATGAACATCTCGCCCTCTCACACCCGTTACACAAAGGGAATACTTGGATGGATCGCTAGGGGGCTGAGAGGAGCTGAGAGAACCCTCTCTGGCTGTAACTCCAAAGAGGAGACCTCATCCATCGTTTTTATTCAGTCCCATGAGAATTTTTTACAGAGACAATTTATCAGAAGCTGTACCTTTTCCTACATACGCATACAAAAGCAACAGACGGCGTGCCATTGATTACCATCAATCACCATTCTGCAGCAACTCTTTCTTAGGAAAAGGAAACAGAAAATGTTATTACAAACCAAATAGAGCGAAGATCACCAAGAACGCACATGCTCTAAGCTCACTGGGACGTTTATCTTCAGGACTTGTGGTACAGGATATCTTTAAGCTACCTGCATCCCAATAGATTTACTAATTTTTCTCCCAGCTAAAACACAGGCAGGGCCTTACAATGCAAACAGGGAGGACACAACCAAATAGTGGGAAGATCAGACAGAGGATCTACTGTTGGATCACTCCGCTTCCTGCCCTCCTGATGCCTTGCATTTGTCCAACTTCTGGAGCAGCTTGAACTCTCTGTTACAACAGCTCCTTGTCAGAGCTCTCCCCACAGAATGACAGATTGTAGGGGTTGGAAGGAACCTCTGGAGATCATCTAGTCCTATCTCCCTGACAAGCAGGGTCCCGACAGTACAGGGAAAGCATCCAGGTGGGTTTTGAATATCTCTAGAGAAGGAGACTCCACACCCTCTGTGGGCAGCTCGCTCCCCCCCTCCAAGGAGCAGGGTAATGCCTCGCAGGCCTAACCATCAAGCCCTGAAACAGCCTTACCTGCAGTGTCACAGCCTCAGCACCAACACACACAGGCGCTCCCTGCCTCCTGCAGCACTGGCAGCCAAAGGATCACCAGGATAAAGCACTGAGTTGCCCTTCCCATCAGCCAGAACACCACCGTGGCATTAAGTAGCCCACAGCCACTATTTGTGCAACTGTACAGCAATTACTTCAACTAATACAACATTTATTCTTGGGCACACTTTGCACCTTTCAGCTCGGGAGTGGAAAGGAGAATTAATTCTGTATTCCAGACATGCAATAATTACTGTCCATTTAAAGGCAAAGGCATTTCTCCAGCTATTTATACTTTTAAAGTTAATCATTTGGCTATATATAAATCCCTGCGCAGTTAATGGCAGCACTATACATCCTATTTCATTAACATGTATGCGGCTCTTTCCCGAATGCTTCGTACTGAAGTTCTCTGTATTTGGCTGAAGTTTTCTATAGTGGGTTTGTGACTCAAACGGTCAGTTACTGTTCTTTTGAAAAGCTTAAAAATAGCCCCACGAAGGGTTTAAAAGACAAACAGACTTGTATGACCACACAGCCTTTTCAGTATCTCTTCTTTAACAGAGAATTCTTATTGAAAACAAAAGCGTACAAACTAAGCAGTAGGACAGGTTAATACCGCTTTTAAAAACCAAGTATTTGCTACTTCAAATGACAGCTGGAGATTTAATTTACTAAAATGCCAGGCGTTTAACTACTGCTCACAACAAGAGCAGGTCAGCGCTATGCTACTTCTCTTCCAGGAAGTTATGGGACTGTTACCCAAGTTATTTCCTTCACAACTCAAGAACAAAGTTACTGAAAACTGGAACTCTGAGGTTTCTCTGCAGCTGATAAGATACGCTGTTCAAAGAAGCTGGTAAAAAGAAACAGAACTACATAAATATGAAAAGATAATAAACTGATAGCTAGGCTTACAGAATCACTTTACAACTCCTGTGTGACCCCACACAACTCAACGTGACTCCCAGTAAAGCGGTTATGAAAACTCTGACAAAACAAAACCCAGAACTCCTACAGGGAGCTGCACTTCGCTGCTGAACGCAACCGCACGGCAGTGAACTTCTAACCCAGAAGACAGAGGCAGGAGAATAGGAAGTCACTGAACAGCAACCTTAGGCTAATTAGTAACAGTCGCTAGCTCAAAATCTTCAGGCAGCTGAACTAAAATACCACGAAAAAGCACAAGTCATCCCTTCAGCTTCCTAAGCAAAGCTATCAGTCAGACAAGTCGCTGGAAGCCTGCCCCGCTCCTGCCAACATCCTCCAGCTCCCCCAGCTCAGCGCGAGCCTCGTGCTCCCACTCAGCCGGAGTCCTCGCATTTGTTTCAAGTTTGTAAGAACTCATTACGGTGTCACAAGGATTTACTGAGCATTAATTACTCGCTCAGCAGCAGCAACAAGCATTACCCATTTCTTCATTAGCGATGCTTCAAGCAGCCTTTTCCCTTTAGGCTAACAAAACTATTTTCTTAAAAAGCATACATGACACATCCAAAAAAAAAAAGTCTTTAATCACTGTGTATGTTTTGGTGTGTTTCGCCACTTTGCCGTTAAAGATTATCTCAATCCAAATCTTGGCTGTGCTAACATTACCTGGAATAACCCTACAGTGTGTATCTTGCAGCTGAGCTCTGCTGTTCTGATGCTAAAATGACACAGTTCTATGAAAGCGTGCTTTATTTCCCCTGCCTTCAGCGAGCCCCTGGTCTCTCCCTCTCTTATCTCCTTTAACAGGACAAAATCTTTCCTGCAACACAGCTACGGTTCTCTTTGGAATCCTGCAACCAAGCTCGCTCCTCTAACCAAATCTCAAAAACCATCACCAAAACCACCCACACGCAGTTTAATAATACAGGAACAGCATAACCACTCCTCCTTTCCATACAGCACGTCAAACGCAGGCACAACCAAACGGGACGCTGTGCTTCCATCCACGCCGTGACGCATCCGACAGAGCAGCGCGGGTCCCTTCAGTCTCAGCGCAGGGTTCAGCTGCTGGACCACCTTCCTTCGCTCCTTTCACATAAAACAACACTCACACCTTATCCCCGTTACAATTTATAAGGCGTTTGGGGGAGAGGGGGGGATTTTATTTTTCTTTAGAGTACAAATTTTCACCTGCATTCCCTTCTAGAACAAGGCCCAAAAAGTTACAGACACGAGCAAAGGTGGCAGCGACTGCGGATCCGAAACTTCCTCCTCACGGCAGTGCATGGCGAAAATGAGCAATGCAATTGTTTCCAAATGACACTGAAAATGGTTTATTACACTGAGTCTGCAAACAGACTACGCTTACACATCACAGGACCTGATTAACCAACCACATATAATATCACACCAGTCAAATGAATTTAAACGCATTTAAATTCAACGGGAAAAAAAAGGAAATTTTAGAAAAAGAATTCAAATGTAGATTTCCACACTACGGACTGAGAAGGAAAACTCCTGAAGGTCAGATGCCAAAGCAGGCACACAGCAACCAAGTTACGAGCAGAATCCACGCAGAAGAAGAACACTCCTGTGATTAAATCCAGATGAAATTATAAGGAAATAGATTAAAAACGACAATGCTTTTGTAATTACAATCCAGCCAGAGAAGGAGCTTTTAGTGAGAACTCTGTGAAAGGAGAGCCTTTCTACTGAATGCCACTGAACGCCGAGAACGGCCTGATGATAAAACACACATCCCATCATGCAGCATCCACTACAGATGCGCCCAACCAGCTGCTGAGAAAGTGCAACGGCCTCTCCAGTGCCAGAAGAGGTAACTGCTGGTATAGATCTCTTCCTGCTAAACACCCAAGAAGTCCCACAGTTACCTGATATTTCTGCCTAACAAGAGGCTGGTAAAGGGCTTCCAAATTAGAAAACACACTTTTCCCTCTCAGGAGCCAATTTTCTTTTTAACTATATACTTAAATGCAACTGAATCACAGAATTATAGGGGTTGGAAGGGACCTCCAGAGATCATCGAGTCCAACCCCCCTGCCAAAGCAGGTTCCCTACACCAGGTCGCACAGGTGGGCGTCCAGGTGGGTCTTGAATATCTCCAGAGAAGGAGACTCCACAACCTCCCTGGGCAGCCTGTTCCAGTGCTCCGTCACCCTCACCGTAAAGAAGTTCTTGCGCACATTGGTGCAGAACTTCCTGTGCTCCAGCTTCTGGCCGTTTCCCCTTGTCCTATCTCCACACAACTGAGCATTCAAACACTCATTTGAATGTGTTTATTTTGCATCCCGAAATTACTGAGAGAATATCTTGGAAAAACGACCACAAGACAAACAATCCAAAGACAACTCATTTCTATACCGATATTCAAACAACAACGAGCCCGGCACTGCTCTTGAGCTGAGCTGTACGATTCCAATCTCTGTCCCACAACACAGAAGACACAATCCCAATAAAAAGAGCATATGAAAGAGCTCCCAGGATCCCATCAGTGTTCCAAGCTCCACCAGCAGTGCAGATGACCAGAACAGTCCCTGCTACCTCTCAGCCTACAGGAATTGTAAGTGCTGCTGTCCTCATCTCACTCTGCTTCACCTTATGTTCTTACTCATCACCTTACATTAATAAGTTATTACCTGCAGCTATTAGCCATTAGTTGTTATTACCGTTGCATAATTTGAGGGGCTTCGGGTTAGCATTCCATCAGAAAAGTATGAAAGATGTGCTATCAATGTATGTCTGAAGGAAAAAAGGCAAAATAAAAAAAAGCAGCAAGCTACAAAGGAAGAAATGGAAACGGGGGTCTTTTTCTCACACCATCTACAGAAAGCCCTGGAATTATAGGTATATTTGAATATATTATCATTTAGATGGGTTTAGAGGCGATATTTAACATACACCACTTTCAGTACCCATCATTATGCATTTTTGTATGCTTCTCCAAGCAGGGTCTGAAGCGGTAGATGATTTTGCTAGGTTTGAACTTAATAGCCAGGAATCCTATTGGGGCTCTGTGGTACTATTCCTAAAAATCAGCACAATTTCACGGAAGATTCACCAGCACCCATTATAAAACCAACCTCTTGGCTTCCTTCCCCACCCCCCTTCACCTAGAAACAAGGTGCTCAGGAAGGACAAGTAGGGAAGCTGACACTAAGTTATAAGCAGTATCCAGATCCCATTCTGTCCCTCTTCCTGCTAGGATGCACAGCAAAGCAGCAAAGGAAAATGCTGACATCATTTTACTCCTGTGGAATTTTTCTTACTCAAAAAAGTAATGAATAGCAACAAGAGGAAAAGCAGTGGGGAGCGCAGGCTATGGAATCAGCATATTAAGGTAACAGATGTTCAGGGCCTCCTATCTTTCCTCTGGGGTCACATATCAATCTGTTCTCCCCTTCCTTCTGATTCACCTGCCGATGAGCAGAAGGGCTGTGGGGTAGTGTAGCTAATGCCAATCTGCAGAACCTGCGGTCTGGAAGAATCATTACCTCCAATGGTGCACAAAACAGACAAACTGAGATTAAGTTCCATTGCTGCCAGCATGGGAACACCTGCTACACACAGCATGGCAGGGACAGCAACTGCTGAAAGTTCAAAGCAGGATTTCCCCTAAAATTCTTGGAACATGAAGGACATTACAAACATACAAGGTACTGTTTGTCTTCATTCATGTTACCTACTTCCTCTCTTACATCTCTATGCCGGAGATTGGGGACTTTGATACATACACAACACACTTCATTAATTGCGAGGGAAGGGTTGTACACGACCATTTTAGCACATCCATACTGACAAGGAGCAGCAGATGGAGGACTAGCACAAAATAAAATCCGTAGAGTTACACGTCAAGTAACGATCAAGTTACATGTCACTTACTTTTATAAGGAATATTTTTGTCTTCAACAATAAATTAAAAAAAGGCCACTTCAGATGGGCAGGGACCGCAAACAGCCTGCACTGCTTGGGTTCGGGTGCTGCGGTAAAATAGTTTGCTTCGTGCAATTACCCACTGAATCACCGCAAGCTCACTTTTGACAGCTAGGACACCCAACTTGATCTGCAATTTCCTCTTCATCACAGCGACACCGAAGTCGTGCGTGTGAAAGAAGGACATAAAGCACAGCACTTCGAAGGGCTGGCAGGAAAACCTGCTGCGTGCATTGCAGTGTCCGCAGG
Organism: Pavo muticus; assembly: GCA_016647715.1. NCBI lineage: Eukaryota > Metazoa > Chordata > Aves > Galliformes > Phasianidae > Pavo > Pavo muticus. Next base: position 616,239 of record JACDJE010000152.1, read on the forward strand.
TCAAGTCCTATCAGCTACAACCCGACACACGGAAAGCACGGGGAGAGAGGAACGCCTTCTCTTACGAGGACAAACCGCACCGTCCTCATCCTTCAGATGAGCGCCAGGTACCGCAACGAGCGATTAAAACAAAGACAAAGCGGGGGAGCGCGCCGCACTCCCACTTCTCTCAAAGTTTCGGAGGACGGCCGCGCTCAGCCACGCTTCGGGCAGCACAGCCCGTGGGAAGCCGGCTCCGATCCGGCGGGCACGGGGCTCGGCCGCGCCGCTTACTGCATTCAGCCGTAACCTTCGGCAAACCTTGGCCCCCGCCCCGCCCGCCGCCCGCCAGCGGCTGCGGCCCTGCCGGGCCCGCCCCGCGCGGCCATAGGACGCGGCTGCCGTCACTCCGCCGTCAGCCGAGCCCCGCCCCCCGCCGGCGGCAGCCCGAGCCTTTCTGTCCGCCTTTTGCCTTCAATAGGCCCCTAAAGGACAATGCTGCCGGGAGGGGAAGGAAA
>JACDJE010000152.1:617727-653457 GCA_016647715.1 Pavo muticus
GGGGGGAGGGGGAGGGGGAGGCGGCCGTTCCGTCACCCGGCAACAGGACTCAGCGCCCCGGCGGACCGCGCCGCAGGCCCCGCCCCGTATCCTTCCGCCCAGAGGGCGTCCCGGATCCCACCGCCCAAGCGTGGGGCGGAAGAGAGAGGCGGGCGGGCCGTGAGGGGAGCGGGCAACCCGTCCGGCTGCATGGCGGGCAGGAAGGGCGGGGCAGGAGGGGAAGTGCCCCTTTGGCCCGGCTGTGCGCTACGACCCCGCCCGCCGGGGGAGCGCCGGGCGGCTGAGGAGAAAAGGGGCGGGAAGAGCCCGGGGATGGAATGCGGAGGAGAAGGAAGCGAGGATAATGACGGAGTGTCACCGTGTGCGGGCCCTCCGCAGGGCTCGGCGGCTCCGAGGGCACGGTGTGCAAATAGAGTGGGTTCGGGAGCCCGTCTGAAAAGAAAGGCTGCCATTGAGAGCCGCTGTTAGGAGCTGCGAAACTTTTATCCTCGTGGATGAAGTGCCGGGTTCGTCGGAGATGTGTACACACCGAGGGGTAATGAAAGAGCAACACTTTTAGCGTGGTGGATGGATGAAAATAGGCCGCTGTAAGACTGAAAATATGATGAAGGCGGCACACCGCAGTGCTAATTAAGCGTCTTAATTGGGAAAATAATAACGCCCTCTTGGATGTGCATTGAGTCTGCCCATTTCTCAGCTGTATGAGCACACACAGGTGCAAAGAAAGTCAATATTATGTAAGATGCCAAAGTAAGTCAGACCGTGTCATCCTGAGGGTTTTCCCTTTACTCACAGCCTCGTAGTGAGGTGAGCCATCTAACCAGGCTCACGCTACTACTTCTGTCCATGCGGAACCTGTGCTGGAACTCCCCACTGACAAGATGATCCCACACCTGGGTGTGGGCATTCCAGAGAATTAAACCTGTGTATGAAAGCATATTTCATAGAAACCATGAATGTGTGCCAAGGTAGTAGCCACTGCCTCCCCACCTAAGTACTTATTTGTGATACATGACAGCAGCATTACTCTTATTTCTCCTTTATTTTCATTTTAGCTAGGAATCATTTTTTTTTTAGATATTCTTTACCAGGCACCTAAATTAGTTGTACGTTTGATTTAGCAAACCAAATAAACCTATTTTTAAAGTTTAATGCGCGGGACTGTGTGGCTGCATGAGCTACTGACGTTGTCCTGAATGCTGCCGAGGCAGTAATTGATGTCATATGAACATGGAGTTAATCAGAGCAGCTTCTTCCAAACCTTGAGAGAGTATTATGGGAGTGCTCTGAAGAGAAAGCTTCAAACCCCGTGCTGGAAAAGCAGAGTCATTCCCTGAGCTATTTAATTACTGTTTAACTTATTTTCTTGTTAAGAAGAGCTGAAACTGAAAACGGAAAAGCTTGGGGAAAAAATCCTGCTGACTGTTTTCTGCTGAGTCACTCCACAGCTTTATCGAAAGCACTTCACCAACACAGCAATATGACTTGCGCCAATCAAAATCAAATCTCCTTTTGTTTTCAAGCTCAGAATCTGAGTTCCCTTTTTCAAGATAGAAATAAAATACAAGTAAAATAGAAGGAAAATGTGGGACACCTGCGATTTGTCTGAAGTGAAAATTGGCAGCACTTTAACTTGATCTCCACGCAGGCTGCTGAGCGTATTTTCAATGTATTGGCAATGTCTATTACAAGTACAAATCCACTTACCTTATTTAACTCTTTCTATGGCTTTCCTATGTTAAAAGCTCTGTGGAAGGGCCAAACGCTTATCAGCGTTCTCCTAATGGAGGAAGTCAGAGCATGCAAACAAATGACAGATTATTCGGAATATTCACATAGTTGCTGCGTGACATTTCAAATCTACAGTCTTGCCTTTGTGGCCAGGTCTCAGAAATACTGAGAGTGGATTTTTTTGTTTGCTTGTTGGTTTATGATGAGTTTTATTTTCCTAACAGCCAACCAGATTCTGGTCTCCCTTTGGCAAGCATTTCAGAAACAGCTGGTAATTGACCATATGCTGTGCTGGCACCGCTGTGAGCTTATTTCCCACTTGTCCTCCTGGTCAATCAGAGCCGCTCCATGTGCTGAAGGACAGCTGGTCCCTTGGCATGTGAAGCAGCTAATGAACTTTTCCTCTGAAAAACCATGGGGATAGACAATACTAACTCCAATCAGTGGTTTTTTTACTTTTTGAACTGATAGCAAAGGTGAAGGTTCTCTAAAGGAACGCTGTGTGACAATCTACACACAGCATGAACAACTAGGTGGGTGTGCACTGTAGGCAACTACACTTTGGAAAATCAAGACCAAATGATCTGTGCTGAAAAGAATGCTGAACAGACACGGAGTGACTGATAGATCTGTGCCTTGAGCTGTCAGCCTCAGCAAGTACCCCTGTTTCCCTTTTTCATTCTGACCCCTGCTGGATCGGGTCTCCAATGAATTTCTTAGAAAATTATAAATTTCACTGTGTGAGATTTTCTCCTATTGGGGTGCATATTAAAGAAAGAATTGCGCAGCAGTTCAGCAGTACGGTATGCGGGGCTTATAAGCATTTACTCTCAGACATACATCATACTTCCCCGCAATTGGTCGGTTTGTAATATTCCCTAAAATTTCCTGCTAGGTGCAATAAAAAGCTGAATTTCCTTGAGTAGGGCTTCTATATCTCTTAACTTTGTAATTCCTGAGAACCAACCAGTTGACAGTCCCCTATTGTTCACATTTCATTAGCAGTTCATGTAAAATACTTGATAGAAACAGTCTGCACATTCAGCATTTTAGAAATGGAGATGGAGCAACATCCGTGAGGGAACAAATGTAGTTTAAGAACAAAAAAAAGAAGTCAACTAAGTGTGCAGGATCTAAATCCAAACATATACATACACTTATAGATAATTTTAAAATCCAGAAAATGGACCATCAAAAGTAATGCAATACAAGGAACGTCCAGCACATAGCGTATTTTATTGGCTGTCATGATGTACTGTAGATAATTACCTTTTTGAAACTACTTTGCTTATTTGCATGAAGGCTTGCATAACTTTTTTAGTACTCTTCACAGTCGATTTCAGGTTTTGAATGAAGAGCCATGCAAAACGTTCACACCTCCCAGAAGTAATAACTGAATTCAAAAAACACATTCAAAAGGCATTCCTCAGCACCAGATCAGGTTGCAGATTCCTTTTTACTGATCCTTCCTTCCTAATAATACCACTGCACAGTGAAAAGGCTAGCTTTTTTTTTAGTTACCCACAGCAGCAGGGGGCCACTTTCTGGTTAGCATCAAGGACCTCACCTACATGAATGGAGAACAATGTAAACGTTAGTCTGCGTTAGGCCACTCAGACCACATTACTTTCAGATTTTGCTGTAACAGGTTTCAGTATCATTAAAAGAGGCATAGTAGCATGGTTAGTTTAGAAGGCCTGAGTCATTTGAAAAATCAGTTTCACAATTCAAAGAGTTTTTTGCTTTGTTTCATTTTGGTTGTTGTTTTTTTTTCCAATTTAATTCAATTACATTAATTAGAATTAATTAATTACAGTAATACCTTGAGGAGCCTTCAGGAAGTCCAAAATAATACAGCACAGGCCTCTGTCACAGCACATTGCTTTGTGGTGCAGAGCAGACCACCTGAAGTCTACCGTAAGAAATACTCAGAGCAGACGTGAAAGAACTGTGATAATCACCTAGGACGCTTTGGCCGAACAGCCAAGCAGTACAAAAGATAGAGAAAATGAAAGCTTTATCCTATGCAACAAATGTAAAAACCCAGGCGCCCAGGCAGAAGGCTCTGAAACAATAAAGCAAGGAACAGCTTTCAGTAGTGGTGTAATGGAAAGAGCACAGAAGTGTAGTGTCGTAGAAGTGAAATAATTTTCACAAGTGATGAAATACAAAGGAAGTGTTACATGCGATACCGTTTCAAGGACAATCACCATCAGATACATCAACATCTCAAAATCTGATCTTATTTTGGTGGTGCATATGTAGAAAAATTCGATGTCATAATGAGATACTAATTCAATTGCATTATATTTGTTGCTACATCAGCTATTGTCAAGCCATTAAGTTAATTACATTTTAAGTTTTAAACTAGATGAAACACATTATGACATCTGTTTTCTCCTATTTACTACAGCATTCCTGAATTACCATGTTGGAAATGTCTGAGGTTTTGGCAGCTTGCTGTCTTACAAATAGTCCATGAATACAATTAACCATCCTTGAGTAGCCTGCAGCATCAGCACCCAGTCCTCGCCTTACTCATCAGAAATATAATTATTGTTCCACAGTAACTCCACCAAGCATTTTTTCTTTTCAGATACTGACCGTATTGTCAGTCAGTGAGAATGCTGAGAACAGGGCTGGTCACATCATACTAGCGACTGATCTGCCTGTGGGTTTTGAAATGAATGTGTTGGAAGAATGGACTAAGTGGTTCAATCTTTATTAATCACTTACACGAAATGAAAACTGAAATAAACGCATGAAAATATTTCGTGTTCTTAAACTAATTGCCCTGGCATTATTCTTTTTTTATCCAGTGCATCAGCATTCTCTTAACACGATATTCTGTTGCATACCCTGGTAACAGAAAAGATCTTTTGTGTATTAATGGCCTGTTGTCCTGACACTTTGACATTATGTTTTGGCTGATCAAAAAAAGCTTTCTTATCTGATCCTATGGTAAAAAAAAAAAACAAACAAAAAAAAACCAACTGCAAAACAAAAGTAATACTTGTTTTTAGATACTTGGGAAAAAAATGGGATATGTGTTTTGAAAACTGTATGCAAGATTTATTGGCTGTAATAAATTTACATTTCTTCTGTACTCTCTGTTTTTCTGTTTGAGCTAGCTGTTTTATTGGTGCAGCAGCAGGGGGGAGAACGGTCATTGCTTTCACCGATAACCTGAGAAGCGTTACCACTAAATACTAATATCATATGTGGCGAAGAAGCATTAAGAGTGACTGATCAATACCAGCAGCCATTACAAAGAGCTCATATTGAATAGGGGACAAAGTCAAGTTTGACAAAAGCAGTATTTTAAAAAAGGGTATTGAATCCCAACCAGGAGAACATTTACTATTTATAGCTTTGGACAAACAAACAAACAAACAAACAAGCTTCAAAGTACTTGCTGAGATATGACAGCTGAATTTCCAGTATTGTAACTACAACAAGGAGAGTCGTCTAGACTGTGTGTGTGACTGACTGCGGTGCTCTCAGGCTGAAACAGAAGTGGGCATCCTGAGAGAAGGAAAGCATATTTTTCTGCCAAGAAGTAAATAATAATGCGATACTTTTCAACTACACTGATATGCTATCTAAAGTATCTTTTGTAATTGTTTGCCTTGAAATTCCAACTTAATTACATTTAGATGCTCATTTGAAGAGCTACTCATTAGAACTTGTTAAAAGAAGCAAAGCTATCTGACTACCCGAGGCCATCTTATATTTTGTATTTACATTATTGAGGTGTTTTTCCTGAAGAAGGCGCCCTCCATTGAGATGAAAACTCTTCATTTTCTGCTTTCAGTAGGATTTTATTGAGGTGTCTTTTGAGTTTGATACTCTTTCGGTATTGTAGTCCTGAGAGATGAAGCAGGCACAGCTTTAACTGCCCAAATGACAGTTCTGTCTGATGTTAAAAAACCCACACATTTATTTGGCATTTGAAGATGTCACTAAATGAAGGAATGGCTAAATATCCAGATCCATCCAGTAAATAAAGGGATGGCTAAGTATCCACATCCATCCAGTCTTTCCAGGCATAGGGAAGATAATCATTTCCCCTACCAAAGGAGCAATTTTTTTTTCTTTGAGGCTGACTGTAGACCCATATAGAGCTAAATCAGGAGCACATGGTGATCACATAACACAAGGAGAAGCTATTATAGTCCAAGCTGATGCCATGCAGGTGTATCAGAGAACACTAGATGCCAGATTTGGGCCAGAACTACAGATCACAGGGAGGAATATAACCCTATGAGATGGATCACTTAGACTTTATTTTATCAAAGGTGTATGTCAAATACAGCGTCATTAAATAAGAGAACAGCGTGTTTCTCAGAATAGATATTTTCTTCCTAAATGTCAGTATCCGGAGTGGTAAGAATTGCCAGTCAAGGACATGGTTTCAAGGCTTGTTGCAGTATTACAATTTTTGAAGTTTTTCTTCCTGGGAGCCTCTTTCTCAGAGGCCAGTTCTTCTGTGCAGTGAGCAGTACTTCACTGCACAGTTTTTCAGGTAGGAAATGAAATCCCTAAGAAACAAGCGGAGAACTCCATTCATCACCACTGTGCATAGAAGTCATTTCCATATCTGGAACTGACGCGTTGCTGTGCCAGGAAAGTACTGTAAGATTTCTTTCAAAGCCAGCTAAAAATTGTAAGACCTTGTAAAAAGGGATTCAGTGCACCTGTATGAGGTGATTGCCCTGATTGCCTAGGGCTGCCAGCTGGCTCAGGACTCCCATATGCTGACATGGAGTTCTGTGTGGAGGTCTTCAGTTGAAAATGCAATTGAAATCACCTGAAGAGTGAGCAGGTTTGGCTTTGTCAGAAGCATCTCTGGCCAGCAAGACATTTTTAAGAGTAAATAGGATAATGAAGCCTACCAAAACAGACTCAAACTCCCTATCTTCCAATGCTAAAAATACTTTTTTGAAATGAGAAGTCTTTGGGATTGAAACTCTGATGCTGGTTATATGCATGCAGTTTAGTCAACTCCATAATGCAAAATGTAAATACTATTCCTATCTCATGAATGAGCTACTGAGAGTTACTGGGAGGGCAGATATGGACCTCATCCGAAGCTATTATCTAGGTTGCTGGTGAGAGCAGTCTACTGGAAGAGCTCTCTCCATGGGCAGAATAAGACTGCTAGTGCCAACTGGAAGCACTAAATGGATTTTGAGCTAAATTCAGTGCTGTTCATGGATACTAGATGTGGGAATGGGCTCTCTGGGGATGAGTTTAGACACTTTTTCTCAATTACAACTTTAAGAGTTCATTTTGGGATACATATAAGTATGTAAGTGTGGAAGACTTTATAGAAAATTTTGCAGTCCAACATGGAAGCTAGCAAATTTTTAGTTCTTCCAGGGATAATAGGTGACCTGAATAGCTATATTGCATTTTAGGCACCATGCAGATTGAACTATTATAAAGCTTGTAGGAAGACCATCAAGTGATAAGCTTTTATGACTGAATTGTGTTTGTTTTCTCTTCTTAAAGACATGCACATTTGGAAAAGTGTGGAAGGCAGCTTCTTCCCATACAGCCCCTCAGCTTTCTGAGTGAGAGGGTAAATTCCCATCGTCTAGATTCACTTCCTTGAGATATCTGGTTCATTTTCTGTGCCTCTGTGCGCTATTTCTTCTCTGAATGAGGTTAACCGTAGATATATTAGAGTGGGTTTCAAATTCCTTGTTTCATAGATTTAGCACCAACTGCCTGGAAATGCATTGTGCAGAGAAAGTAAGGCGTTCAGCTGCAGTTTCTTTTCAGCACACTCATTAATTGACTCTTCTAGACAGTCAGCGTCATTACTTGTGACAAGGGCGTTTCGGAAACTTATATGAGCTAGTGGCAGAGAGAAATACTTCCCAAATACTTTGAAAGTACTGTCCCATTTTACAGAGAAGGCCTCAGCAATAGCTAAGCTGAAATTTAACAACTGCCTGATTTCAGTGGGGCTGGGGGTCTCGTTCAAAATTAAGACAAGTGCTTATGTTTTGTTCTCAAATTTTGAGTGCATGATTGTGTCAACTCTTCTGCTTGCCCTAGTTACCTGAGATGATAACTAGCTTTCATAACTTGTTACATTCATTTTTTTTACCAGTAGATGCAGAGAACATTTAAACAGCATGCTTTTCTTTTTCCAGCTCGCCATCTCATTTCAGGGATTCACCTGACGTATGTCTCATAGGATGTAGCCAGGTTTTCAGTTTATGCAGAGGCAGGTTAAATCAGCATACTTCTTTGCTTGTAATCTTGATTTGGGGAAGGGGGGATTTCTTTTAATTCTGTAATGATTAGGTTCTCCAGTGCACTTCTCTTATTTTCGGTGGTGGTAGGCTTTGTAATGTCAGCTGATATTATATGCCTTTGGCACACCTATCATTTGCATGCGCATAAGGCACTGAAGGTGCTCATTATTTTCAGCTAACAAGTAATCTTGTTCCCACTTAATTTGAAATACATTGTTCTCTGTATCCTAATTTTGACTTTTGCAGTTACTTGCCTCATTGCATTTGGATTGCAGTGCACTGTGTTTTAATACATCATATTCAAAATCTGCAAGATAAAACATCACAATAAATAGCTACACAGATATAATTGCAATGGAAACATAACAGCAGCTAGGGAGGTTATCGTGATTCATCACCCATCAAGTGTACTTCATCATGGGCACAGTGGGCAGTGCAGTACTGCTCCGTTGAGTGGAAGCTCAGCAGGCTCTCAGCATCCCCAGGGCTGAATGGAGAGGGCTGTACCGACATGTTTCTGCACTCACTCAACAGCAGCAGAGCTCTCTACAGACAGACTATTGTGCTGATATTATTGCAGCAGCAACCTATTCTCAGAATGAGTTGGGAAGGTTCATCAGAGGTTCACACACCTGTATTCTCCACTTTTTTAACGCTGGAGGACAAATTTGTATGCCAGTCTCTGCTTGCCAAACGATGGCAAACCACTCCTTCACATGGAAGCAGCAACTTCTGCTAAGGTTCATGCGCCTTGTGAATTAGTCATTTCCTTTCATCTCCTCTCCAAGATTGTACAAGACGGTAATGATAATATGAGAGGAATTGTCCTGTGGGATGTATTTGGCTTGCACAACACCCACAGTAGTGTATCATATTTGCAGACAGTATCAGTTGCTGTTTGCAGGGGCTAAATGTCTCAGGAAGAGATGAACATAATGCCAGCAAAAGAAGTAAGCTTAGTAATTTATCTAGTTTGGAAGGTTTAATGATTTCAGCTATAAATCCTCATTTTTCCCTGCATTAGGGTTGTTTCTTTCGCTTTCAGTCCCGTTTCCATGTGACATCAGATAATCAAAAAAGCAACATGTACACTGCAATGTAAGAGAGTTCACAAAAAGTAATAGCAGAATATTGTATTGCAAAGCTTGCTCTGAATATAAAGCATTAAATGAAAAATATAATCTGCATTTAGTTTTGCAGTAAATAACATGCCCAGTAAGTCTCAGTGCCTGTGAGCTCTCTGGGGGAAGGACTGTATGAGCTTTGCCACATTTGGAGCCTATGGCATATATATGTTTCCCACCTTCAGAATTCTGCCATGTTAGTCTTAGACTTCTGGAAAGCACAGAATCACAACATTACAGCCAATTTTTCAATGTAGGAAAGTGTCAGAGATTAGACTACACAGAGATGAATCTATGGTTAATATACACAAAACCTTACTCCTCCAGGAAGAAGAAAGTATTGGTTGCCAAATTTGTTGCACAGGTCCATAAAAATAATAGCAGAAATCCAAAAAAAGTATGTGTATTTGTTGGTATATATTCATGTCTAGAAATTATGCTGGTATTGCAGATAGAAGTGCTGAATGGTATGGCTTGGCATTTCTCAGTATATGCGTACATCATTTCCAGGCGTGTTTCAAGAGATTGACTGAGGTCTTGAAGGTGAATGATAAGGGAGTGTGAGTTGTGGAGCACTAAGATAATGCAGTCACCTGCAGGGTATGAAAAGGGTGGAGCTAATAAGCTTAGTATGTCAGACCTCACAGAAGTTGAATATGTAAGTTGTCTCCCTGTCATTTAATAAATTTTTCAGTGTCTCACGATCTCTTAGATCTCTGGTGGACTGCCTGGAGTCTGTGCTCCAGTCATAGTGAAATACTGGTTTATGATGATAAATGTTCCTTCAGGAACACGTATCGTTAAGCTTCTCTTTTAAACACTGGAGTGTGCACTAAACCTTAAATGTGTGCAGAGGTGTCCTTGATTTCTCTGGGATTTAATTACAGGTTAAAGTGTTTTCCTGAGATAGGGCCAGAAAGATCTACAATTTACAACTAATTGAGCAGGAAGAGCACAGGCTGTTAAGGTCCTAGTCTGCTCTTGTCATCCATATACATGTGTTTACAAAATGATTTTCCTATAAATCTGAGCAAAATTAGAGCTTTTAAAAATGAGTTCATAATTTGCGTAGCGCTTTCAGATAATAACGCAAGACAAGATTGAGGGATACAGGCAGGAAATTTGTAAGAGAGAGAAGGGAGTACATCAGAGCCTGCATATGAACTTCCTTACATGAGAAGTCATTGATTTTGGAGAATTAATTCAAACTTATCTCGATAGCAAACGTGATTTGGAATGGACAGAAGATGCTGGGATGACATCCAAAAGGCAATTTATAAAACAAAAGCTATTCACATATTTTGTGACCTGTATCCTGGCTCAGTAGAACTGATATTGATAAAGTCAATGTGGCCTGGATTATTGGCACTCAAAACTATACCTTAAATATTAGAAAGATTTATCAGAACTTGCAGAATAAACCATTTTCATACCTAGGAAATTGATGTTTTATAGAAAATAATCCATTATTGCAGTTCAATATTAAGGGTCATGTAAAGAGAATTTCTTACATATACGAATAGTTTGGGAAATACAAAAAAGGAGAGGAGTAGACCATTATGAAATAAATCATTTGACAAGAATTAACGTTATTGGAATGTATCCTTTAGATTCTTCTCCGTTGTATATCAACAAAAATAGGATAATGTAAACATTTCCAATATTAAAAAAGGTATATCAATTTAGCTAGTGTATACAAAACAGCAATACCTGTAAAAGAGAAATAGAGGAGTTTTTGGGAGCAAGAGTAGCTAGTCTCCCACATCTAATACCCAAAATCTGGGACCAGATCCTGTTTCCTTTATACCATTTTAGTTCTATTTTTATTTGATCCTTTGCAGAACTAAAGCAGTAAAACAAAGGCCAAATTGGTTCTTGCGTGATCTTGCAGTCACAAAACAGGCTGATTGCTTGCCTGAAACTTATGTTTGAGAACAACTGATAAGCTTTGATCCTGAAAATATTTTTACCTCTTGTGAGTAGTAGCATATTTCCTAGGAAGGGGCAGCAAGGAACAGTGGACTCCAAATTTTGGCACATTTTGTTAGATCTCACATCTGTGTACTTTTTTCTCATTCCCAAGCTTGCACTACATCCTCGTCAGCAGTCAGGCAGTGTGCGGTGTATTCAGTGCACTACTTGGTATGACGCACCTGGTTGTGGTGTCACAAACAAGGTTACTCAGTGATTCAGCCTAGTGGAATTACTGGTTGCAATTGGCAGTGAAGTTATTCATAGCCATTTCTCTGTAAGTATGTAATGAGGGGAGACTTCAAAAATAGGTAATGTTGCTGAGCAGATCAATTGTGTCCATTTGGGTACTTACAGGCAGTAAATTGGAAGCAGTCTGTATGAAGTTTTCTGTTGCTGTTTTTTGTTTTGTTTTAACGGGGATTTTTAAAGAAAATAATACCTCAAGCTGAAAAGTCATGTTCAAGAATATGGATTTTTGAACTTCATTTCAAAATCTGAATTCTGATTTGGAGCCCAAATTATCAAATTGCCTCATTAAGCAATCAGAGACGAGACCTCTCCCTTGGATGGTGGCTTGTTGCACCAGAAAAGAAGGTACTGAAGCTAACAGAAATTCCACCCAGCTAATATGTAACACTTGTTTGTCATCGCTAATCCTCAGAGTGCTCTACAAATTGGCCTTCTTTCATCCTATAAAGGAAGAAGCAGAGGGGTGAAGAGATGCGGTTGTGTACCAAGGAGTGGGCCAAAGGCAGTGCCCAGCCTCCTCAGCCTGGTGCTGCGGCCTGGTCACCAGTGCCATGCTGCTCCTCCATCCCCATGGGCACACAACACCTTTAGCAAGCATTCATCAGCTTCCTCCATAATACTGTGTGTTTCTAGTTCATATGCATGCATATTCTCTTGCATTCTCTGACTGGAAGAATAAGGAAAAAAATCCCTTCAATTTTCGAGTTGAGAAAGTGGAGCATTATAGTAAAATTAGCACTGGCAGGAACATTTATCCCTCTGTGACCTTTTGCTGTTTTCTTTAAATGAGCAGCTCCTCTCCCTCTGGTCTTAGTGCTTCCCACTTTGTGCCTGTTCAAAGAATCAGTTCAGACCGATTCAAGCACTTGTGCAGGCAGCAGCCAGACAAATACATCGTGATCCTCTCAGCTGCAAGTACTGCTTAAGTCACAGGGTGCTCAGACATGAAACGCTCTGTCCTGAACAAGGGACACGTTCGCTTCTTTCTTCTCCTCCCGTGTACAGGAGGGGTAAGACTCACTGATTATCATTTATCTGTGGAATAAGGAGTCTGATCTCTTCATAAGTCATGTAGCAATTTAACTATCTGAGCTGTGAATTTTTACAACTCATTTAATTGTGTTGTTTAAGTTGATGTGTGGTTTTACTGCCATGAAGGTGTTTTACACTGTTGCTGTTTTGCCTTCTGCTAAGGAAAATATAAGCTATGCAGATACAGCACCAGCCACACTGGAGAGGTGCAGCTTTAACTTCAGACACACAGTCAGGTCAGCACAACTTTCTGTCATAAACAAGGCCTACATTGCACAGCCCTGACTAGATTACTCACTTTTTCACAAGGTCTGCCTACAGAATATGCACAACCAGTGTAGCTAGTTGTGTTTTAATAAATAATAATAATAGGTGTCTAATTACAGCAGCCGGTCTATGCAATTTCCTGTGGGCCTCTCGTAGGGCAGCGATGCGCTCCGTGCCTCACCACGCAGCCACAATGGCAATATATGTCATGTCAGAGCTGTGGACTGCTGGCAATTGAGCACTGTCCATCTAGAAAAAAAGCACTGTCTGCAACTGCTATCAAGGGCTCAGCCAGGTAAATGTTTACTCACAGGCACAGCTTTTATGACTGTGAATTGTCCCACTGATTTCAAAGGGATTGTGCCTGGTAGTCTTTGCAGAATCAGTGCTTTAATCAGAATGATTAGATGTTTAGTTTTGTTCTCTCCAAACATGTTTGCAGGATGCTAAACCAGTCTCATGATTCCCCACGTGCAGGTTAGCTCCTCTTTGGGAAGTGCATTGCATTTCAAATTTTAAAAAGCTCAGGCAGGCAAAATCCACTGTTACGCTTACTCCAAGATGTACTACGGTGTTTTGTGATAGATGTAGTGGTCAGAATATCATACAGACAAGTAGGTACATGCAAATATTCAGATTGAAAAGTGAAAATAATCAAATGACAATATTCCAAAATCGTGTTGAATAGTGGGATCTGGAAGCTGAGGGTTGGATTGGTTGCTGGAATTAACAGATATTATTCACTGATGTCAAAGGCTAGGGTGAAATGGAAATAAAAACAGGTAGAAAATGGGGCTTTTATGGAAAGAAAATCAACGCTAAGTTTTTTACTTCTTTTCCCTCCCCTTCTCTTAACGTGCATACAGTTCCTGTTGTCTCTTTTTGCCCTGCTGTCTTGCTTTTCCTCTCTGTGTACCCTTTCTATACTTCTGTGCGGCACGAGGAATCAGTTTTGCCTGATACTACCAAATCTGTGTGGTTTGTTGAGTGCTCTTGTCTGCCAAAAATCAGTTAGTGACTTTGGCACTTGATGTTTCCCCCTAATGCTTAACCTGTTACAGATCACTAAGGAATTTAGTCACAAAGGCGCTCACCTTCTTCTTTGTAAGCAGCAATGCCCTTGAAGGTGCCTTGACCCTTTTCCAAAGAGCTCTAGGAAGACAAATGACATGTCTGTGCTGTCCAGATCGATCTGCTGCAAGTCTTGTATCTACTTCTTACCTTCCCTCATCCACAAAGCCTGCCTCTCAGCGTGCAACTAAGCAAACTTAGTTGGGCACCTGACATCTGAGTATGTAGGTGAGAAATTCAAATACAGGTGGTAGCTGGGTCCATACCTGGGTTCCACCTCTCTTCCTGCAGGGTGATGCCTGTGCACTCCAAAAAGGTACTGACATCTCCATGCTGGAGATGTATGTGGTGTACAGCACCTGGCTTATGAATGTGATTTTATGTTTTGACAGTGTAATTAAAAACACAACCACCATATAAAGAACCAGCTTTCTAGAAAAGGTTGTGAAGAAGGTGAAGTTATCCTACAACAGCTGTAAATTATATTACCATAATCATGTCTCTGTTGTACAAGCTGTAATAATTAAAATCTAATCCACAGTACAATCAATACATGTTGCCATTGCTCTCACTAAAGTGTGCATAGAAATAGGAGAGTGGGGAGAAGCTGTACATATATACATAAATACATATACACAATGAAGTTAATACTTGGTATTTTCTCAGCCAAGATATACTGCCAGTAAATATCATTTAATGTTAATAAAGTAATATTAATGATTTAAAAAATGTTAAATGCTTACCAGTAGCACTTCGAAGAATGCAGAAGGAAAAAGGCACAGATGAGTCAACAACATCATGCCACTGCACAAAAGCAAACATCCTATGGGGTGATATTTAGAGGAGTGTTGTATGTTGGTAAAACCAAGCAAAGCTTCCATGCTACTCAACACACTAAAGGTCTGAATTTCAGAATTACTTGTGCTTGGTTTTGTAGATCGAAGAGAGCAAAAATCCATGGAAAAGCAACAGAACTGATTGCTTTCCTTAACCCTTAACGACCAGAACATTAACTGAGATGCTGCAGAGAAATTGACTGTCTGCACTTTTGGATCTAGATGATTTGCATAAGTTTTGCACGTTCATAAAGCAAGGAGGCAATATAATATTACTGACTGACTGTCACTGAAAGCACTCACACTTGGTGTAAAATATAATGATCTCCCTCTTCACAAAGCAGCATAGGACTTGCAGAAATGGAGGCTGAAAATTTAAGTGTTTCCATAACAAGAGCAATTTAGAAAGAAAGAGATCATTTCGGGACAGTACCGAAATACTGAGGCCAAGACTGTCAGAAGCAGCAGCATGCAATAGGAGATTAGACAAGGAGCCAACAGACTGAATTCAAATCCTTCTGTTATTGATCTGCTCAGCAGTTGTGTTAAGGTCAGTTTCTCTTTCTCTTTCCCTTTGCACTCCTTGCTGTCTCCTTTATATGTTTTGACCTTTTTGGTACCTTTGACTTTTATCTCTTTGGAGCCTGCCCATCTTTCCCAGCGTTTCCCTAGCGTTTAGCACAATGCGTCTCTGCAGCCTTGTGCGACACTGTAGACGCTACTGCAGTACTAATTTAGCTGGGAGAAAATGAATTTCCTTCACAGGCAGAGAAATTACCCCAAATATGTATTAACATCTGAGGCTTGAATCTTAACAAATGGCTCTTTGGTTCTGCGGCATCCACTTTGGCATACCATTGACTTCGCAGTAACTATGCTGCAGAGTGAAGCTATACATGTGCTGCAGCTTTCCTTTGGCTGCAGACTGCAGAAAGTTAGACTGGCATTAACAGCTGCCTGCAGCACAGGTTACAGTAAAGTATATCATGTTCATATCATCATTACATACCTTGGATTCCTCGGTAAGCTTCAAGTCTGGGGGTGAGGAGAGCCCTTCGAACCATAAATACATTAGCTTGACATGGTGAACTATGCAGCTCTGTCCTTCAGCTAGGAGAAAAAAATGCTTTTATTCCATATAATATTCTTGAGACTGCTGAAGAGCAAATCAAGACTTGATCTCCTCCCTTCTTTCAGAAAACTTGGAGACATTTCTGTCTGCCACAGATTCTACAAATATTCTTAATGCTCCTATATATCTGAGGCAAGGTGAAGTGTAAATCTCCATTCACAGTGCAACTTGGATAATTAGCACGTGTGCTTATAGCTAAGTGTGCAATAAAATAGTTCACTATTATTCATTATGCAGTTTGTAGAGGGGTGGCAATTTTCTTAAATGGAATACGAGCAAGACTGTAGAAAGAGGAGAAAGTTATTGGAAACCTAGGGAAAAGAGGACTATGGATTTTAGGATGCAGAAAGACAACAGAGAAGTGGACCAAAGGGACAGAGGATGAAGTATGATTGAGAAAAGAGGCATGCTAATCTTACAAGGAGTGGCCTTACAGGATAAGAACTGTTTCACTTTCCTTAATACAGTATCCTTGATAAGACCCCGACGAATGCTGGGAAAAATTAAATGTAAACACAGAGGTGGGAATCCATCTGACTGAGGGTGGATCCAAGAGGATCTTTTTTTTCATTAAAGTTCACTATGTAGTTGAGAGGTAAAGATTGTTAAAAATAATGCACATCTGAAACATTTGAAACATTTGAAACTGTCAGCAGCTACATGAGTAAGTTCAGCATCAGGCAGAAGTGCTTCATTGCTTTTCCTAGCGAGGGAAGCACGGTGTGACACAGACATCTCCGTCTGAAAACAAGTTCTCTTTTTTTCTCTCATTTGCTGTCAAAGTTTAACAAACTTATTTGCATGCACTTCTCCCACGTTTTCTGATAGTTTTGTCAATTGCAGGCAAACCTTTGTGCCACAAAATGCAGCATTGTCAACTCATCGAAACAAGCTCCGAGCTGCAGTATTTTCTGTTAAAAAAAAAAAAAGGATTAAGTAAGTTCTGAATATAGGACATCAGCACATTTGTCTGTACTTGGAAATCAACACCATTTTTGAATCTTCCCAGAGAAATTGCCCTGCAAAGCAATTTCCCACCCGGATTCAGCACTCCGCTTCTGCATCGTTCCCAATCCCTGCTAATCCTGGACACAAAAAGTCCCTGTGGCCACTGGTGCTGCTGTGGGGCACACGTGGTGCTGCAGTCACAGGGATGGCCCCGTTATGGGGCTTTTCAGCTTGATATGTTGCCTTGCATTAAACAGATAATGTACAGGCCTCAAAATACTCAGCTAGTAATAGTTCAGGCAGTTAGTAGGAGAGGTCCTGCTGCCACATGCAGACCGTTCTGCAGCAAACAAGGGATTTGTGGGCTGAACCTACGTAGCATCTCAGCAGTGCACCTCCACAATGTGAGGATGCCGGCTGTTTGGAAGGGGATGCAGAAGCTCATCCCCAAAGCAGTACTGCTAATTGCTTAATGTTCTTCAACAGGTGGAAACCACAAGTAAATCAGCTTTTTGTCTGATGGCATTTACAGAAAGATTCCCTGTACATGTTCGCAGCCGGCACTACTATTCCTGACAGATTAATTGTGCACATTGCAGCAGCTCCTATAGACATCACTCATAAATCAGGTCCCTGCTGCAAGAATATCAGTGGCTCTGGAAAAATGTGCTCTGCTGAGGATGGGGCAGGACACCAGAGAGAGCTGCTTGCTCTTTCCAGTCGATTGGACATTCAGACCACTTGGAGTACAGCTGGCCTGGTCACATGCAGTGTGCTGAAGCTGAATGCGGCTGCTCTCACCTCGTGATGTGTGGTCCGAGTCCTGCAAGAGATCTGCTGCCTAATTCCTGCAAGAGTACATGAGGGTGGTCGAAGGCATCTCATCATAGCCACGGAACTGTGATGAACATTTAGGCTTTGGAAGACATGCTATATAGCTACCCAGAGCTCTGGCAGTGCAGCTGGTGTGGCTCAGTGTGAAAGATCAGCACAGGAATGGGGATGAGAGCACAGAGCACAGCCCCACGCACTCTCACAACAAGATATCACTGTGTTATGGCTGTGGCTGAAAATAGCTACCCTACAATGAGTGTGAGGGGAGCAGAGCTCACAGTGAGCGGAGCCACCAGCCTGGCCCAGGGCTTCCCTTCTGGCAGAGTCTGAGTCTGAAAGGAGGAACTTTCCATTCTGAAACTTCCACTGCGATGCTCATGCACTTCCCTAAAGTGGAGGTTTGCACAACCTGAAACAAACCTCTTGGCCTCACTGATCGTCCTGTGGGAAAATAAGACCGACTGAGAACAAACTTCACTTCCTTTTTCCCCAAATTCTCTCTGTTTTTACAAAAAAATTACTTCCTTTTTCCACAGATTCCCTCTATTTTCTACTATGTTTCACAAAAACAGAACCTCAAATACTGTATACCCTTAGAAATACTTTTTCTGTGCAGAGCTTGAATCTCTATTCGTGATCATTGTTTCCAGTTACAGTACTCCATGAAGAATGAGCTATCTTTACAGCTTAAGCAGAGCAGGTCAGACCCCACTCCACCAGCGGTGTCTGTGGCTGTTTTCGCAGCACCAGCCCCTGTCCTTTCTGTGTTTACACAAACACACTCTATCCCATTTATTATTGCCAAACTCCTGCCCATCGTCCGCTTCAGAAAAATATCAGCACGTGACCTGGCACGCATCCCTTGGCGATAACCCCGCTGGTTATCGCGCTCCCCACCTGCCTGCCCCCTCCCCTCCTTGCTGCCTTTGCGCTCTTATCCCTCGCAGGATCTCCCTTTCAGCATTTCCTTCCCCGTTTGCTGTGCCGGGGAAGGATTCAGCTTTCACTGCTCATTTTGTGTTAAGTCAGAGGTATTTCTGTAAATACGGAGGCTGCACATGCCCTGTTTCGAACTCATGTCTATGGGAAGCTGTGACTGAGTTTGCAAAAAATGCGTGGAAAAAAAAAAGAAGTTTTCAAGATCCCTTCAGTGCTGCTCAGAATGAATCATCCATACATAAAAATTATGAAAACTCCAGAAATGGCACGTTAACATACCTATGAAGAACAAGTGCCTGGCAATGATATAAAAGCTGTCTGTAGCAGGATGTGGAATATAATTACAGGCTCAATTTTCTGAGAGATGAAAGAGGCAATTTTTCAGAAACTTGGTTCTGTCTGCTCCTCAGAGACACTGAGTACAGTGATGGAATTTTGGTCCAGCTACACTGTTCATATTAATCAGAAAAATTCTTGTAGTTTTGTTTGTTTGTTTTTGTTTTTTCATAATGTCTTCACTGGTACAAATGCTTCTTGGAGAATTATGGCAATCACAATACTGGTATTTCAGCCTTGATGACTGGTAAGGCTAGGAGATGGCTGTGGGGCAGTAATTCAGGTTGGTGCAGCTGTGATGGGTAAATCTTCTCCTGACTTTTTAACATTTTTATCCTTTAAGTAAATGTAGGCAGTTCTCAAGGCTTGAATTTATATTTTCCAGTGGATTTTCAGACTTTTAGTTCTGCCCGTCCCCTCTTCCCCTCTTCAGCAGAGCAGTAGGAGGCATGATCACTAGTACTTCCACTCGATCCTTTTAGTTTGCAGTTTGGTTTACTTTTGTGATGGATGCAGCAAAAAATGCATCAGTCCAGGCTTTGCATGAGATGAATAGCAACCAGCAGCTGCTCTCAGACAGGATTCCCAAAAGCACCTGAGAAGTCCACTGGTGCTCAGATAGTTAGAACACGTTTATGTATAGCTCTGCTGCATCTGACAAGGCTGCACCAAATGACTACGTCGCATTTCAGAAGTGGCAGAGATGCTGTGAGGTCTGAAGATGCAGCGTGACATCATGTAAAGAAACCCAAATTAGAGGCAAGCCAGGTCACTCTGGAACTAGAATACAAGCTAGCCCTAGACCTGAATTAACCCAGCAGCCTGCCCCGGCTCATTGACCCTGCCAGAGTGCGTGTGGTCATTAATCTGGGTGCAGCATCATGCTCATGCCGACCTCTACACTGAAGCTACTATTTTGGATGGCTGTGACATGCAGATGCAGGAATTTGCTCGCAGGCTCGCAGCACTGTGCTGCGCACACCAGCAGGCTTTCTCTTCTCAGTTCATCAAAAGCCTGATGAAAACCAAGACTAGGACCTTCTGAAAACCCATGCGTATTGCAGGAGGATGAGGTTTTCTGCTCAGCACAAATATCTGCTTTGGTAGTTCATGTAAACAGGTGGAAAAGGCAGCAGACAGTGAAAGCTGAGGGAGAAAAGTGAAAGGCAAATCTGTTCAGGGTTAGGGCTAATCTGACAGAGCATCCTTAATCTGGGAGGAGAGGCTATAATCGCTGGGCTGGGCAGTAGGGTGCCCAAAGAAAGTGTTGCACAGCTGGGGGCTGACTGGCACCCTTCTTGCAGCTGTTTCTTCCCTGCATGCTATTAAAAATAAATGATTCCTTCTAAAGCACATCCCAATACATCAGTGAGCAGTGCTGGAAACTTCTCTACATCATTTTATCTTGTGGATGCACATAGGAACCGTCCTGCTGCTGTTAACATATATTAGTTTAGGGCCCCTCAAACTAAGGAAACTTTGTAATTCTTAGCAGGGTACTTTTGAATTTACTAATGGCCTTTTATTTATGATATCAGGGTAGAATTTACATTATCATCTACAAAAACATGCTGAACTCATCAAGTCCAGTGGACACATTACTGCTGGAGGTTCAGCCTTGAGACACTGAGTCGTAGTTTAGAGTAAATGAGACATTTGTGCCTGAAAATATCTAGGACAACGTGTTACCCCAGTGTTCATGCTTACATTGGATGTGATGTAAGGATTTTCCTCTGGACTTCATGGAAAAATATTTTGGGCCTTACACTCCTTTGAAAATCTAAGCCTTTGCAAGTTCAACAGGGTGAAAATATGACTTCTGCACAGAAGATTTTGCTTTGATGAAGCATCTATCCCATACACAAAGGGGAGCAGAGGAAGAGGACGTGTTTTGGAGAAGATTTGGTCTGCAGTTGTAGGAAGCAGGGCAGTGCACCCACATGAATTTCCACCTTATGGTAAAGTTTTCCTTTGTGAAATTTGTATGTGAGTGAGTATGTTTTCTAAACTGCCTAAAAGGACAAAGCTATCTGCGGATACATTTATTTTTGTTCTGTTTCTGTAAGGATTCCTCTGTATGCCTGCTCACCTCTCTGTCTGTCCCACCAGTAAGTCCTGGACCTATTTATCAGATTTGATTGTAGTTAGTCATAAGAGTGACAAGAAATTAAATTCCTATAAGTCTCGTGGGAGAAGGTATCCAATGGGAAAAAGTTTTGACTGCGCTCAGCAGTATCTGATATGCTGCTAGCAAATTGCTGTGTGTGCTCTGGGCAGGCAATCCAGTATGCATACACAAACCAGACATATATTTAAATACATGTATTTCAGAACAAGACAGAGCATATACCACCTCTTGCTCAATCTGGTAGTTACCAGATGAGGAAAGGCTGGGAGATGGGTGAAAGCTCAGCACAGACATGGGAGTGAGAAGGTATTCAAGAGGGCAGGAAAGGGGTAAAGATGTGTAGGAAGAAATCCATATGAAACTGGATTTGATTTACTCTGGGGCTGATGGGACAATAGCTCTAAGAACTGTGAGACTTAGGTGGCAATAACAGAAAGAATAAAAGTTAGTTAGTCTGGCTGAGGCATGGCTTCTTGCTCCCATGAAAAATGATGTTGTTAACTGTAAATTGGATTATTCCATTCTCAATCTATTGCTACAATATCTGATTTACGCTATTTAGTTTAGCTTGCAGCTTCTTCTCTTTCTTGTTTGGGATGCATATATGTGTACATTGCATGCAAAAGTAGGAGTGATAGTGACTGTTCTGCAGGAAAGATGCTGGTTTGCATTTGTGAGAGCAGCAATGAGATGTTTGTTAGGAGAAATGGAGTCAGTGTATGTCCACGGCTTAATTAGAGTGAGCTGAAGTGTGCGTACACAACATAAAGCCAAAATTCTCACCCTAGCCTTTGTATTCAGAGAAATGTCTGGGCAGCAGGCATGCAGCAAGAGTCAAATCTCATGGAAGCCTCAATGCTGGGTCAGCTATTTGTTCCTGTTAGCTTCTTGGAGTATGGGTGCTTTTTTCAGCTTAAAGTGATGAGATTAATTTAGATTCCTTGGCTTCATACTTCAACCAGCAAGAGAGCAATATATTTATGTTGAGAGAAGAAAATATATTGCTTGTGAAAAAGACTCGCTGGAGAAACCTGGAACCAGAAAAGTCTGCTACTTCTTGTTCTGTTATTAAAAATAGTAAAGCACGGGCTCCCTTCCCTGCTCTGTCACAAAAAAAATGGCTCAGTTCTGACTTGAGGAGACTAGATTTATGCAGAACTATTTGAATTGATGGGTTCAGATCCTGGCAAAGGAATGTCATAAGGCTTGAATGTTGTTAGAGTCCCATGAGTAATTTATATTGCATGTGCATGACTTATTTGCAATTTTGTTGAGCTCTAAGCTATTAAAGAGACATTTTAGAAAGTGTGATGAATTGGAGAAACATCAGATATCAGTTTTTCTAAATGCCCTCCTGCAGTGGAGGACAACTGTTTTCCCCAAATGGAAAACCAAACCTTTCAACCAAAATGCAATCAGTGTTAGCTATCTCAAAAATGCTCTGTTTTCACAGGTGTGCAATGCCTAGCCAGAGGAGGCTGGAGGAAAATGGGCACTCATGGAAAGACAGAAGACACTGTGACAGCAGATATGGGACTGAGAACCAGAGAGCTCACATGAGGGAGGGAAAGCTGCAGGAATGGCTGGCTTCAGTCGATTCCTGCCCCTTATTTCACACTGATTATTCCCACTGCAAGCCCTGCTGCTCTGCTGCCCACACTCTGATGGAGCAGCTCAGGTTTTGTCCCTGGGCCCAGGTACCAGCACACAGGCAGTGGGATGATTCCAGCACGTTTCAGACAATGTTAAAAGATCTTGACTGAAAATCTGGTGAATTTAACCTCAACCAGTGAGTAGTCACTGTTTTGGTGCAGTTACCTGCCCACGGACACCTTGAGTTCTAGATTATAATGTTATGCAAGATTGTCCCAGGTATCGCTTTGCCAATACAAAGAATAAGCTATGTTTCTTCATCTGGGTGCCCTTCAACACCCCCACAGTGCTGCTAATTCCGAATAGCTCAACAACTGCAATTGGCCTTTTAGTTGCTTCAAGAAGATCCTTGGCCCTCTTGCAAGTTGTAGTCTTGTCCCTGTGATTTCTCTTTCTATACAGATAAAAATCAATGATGGGACACACACAGAGCCTTTTTCCTTCCCCTTGCAAAGGGAGCTTTTTGGTTAAGGAAATGGTGCAGCAGCAATCCCACAGAAGTAAGGACCTGGAGAAGCTGTGCTACCTCCAGGCCCCAGTGCAACAGTCCCTCTCATCTGTCCACCTCCGCACCTCCACCCCAGTAAAACTGGTCCTCAAAATGTGGGCGTGTGTTGCAGGACAGAAAGATTACAATGCGAAGAAACCCAGCAGCTTTAAACAAGAGAAGGAGCATGAATTACAGGGCTGGAGAGAGAAAGGAAATCCAGAAGAGCAGCAGTAGATTCACACATGAATCAGCAGAATCTGCTATCACCCAGCCAGATTACTGAGTTATCCGTCCTGAACCTGAACAGCTTCCAAATGCTACACTGCAGATTCAGCTTATCTAACTCAATGCGTTTCAGAGGCTTCGCTACTCTGCATGCCTCTCCAGACTTATTTTGCAAAAATGTAGGGAAAAACAGCAGCTACCATTGACACCACAGCTCCTGAATCTGTTGAGCTTGGGAGTGCTCTGTAACCACAGGGTGCCACTTTCCCAATAGATGCTGATTTCAAACAGAATAGCCGAGATTATTATTAAAGTCAGGGTACTGGTCCTCTTTTTGAGGCTTTGCTGCAGATGTCACACATGACCATAGTTATTTCTGGTTGAGAACAGCTTCATGTCTTCTAAAGCCAGGCAGCAGTCCCTGAGGGCAGGCTGTGTCCTTACTAGAGACTGACTTAACTTCCTTCAAATACACCCACCTCACAGGTGGATCACCCCACTTGATCTGGACGTGTCTAGTCAACATAGGTCACAATGGACAGTACAAATTCCATAGAGGCCTTACAGTGTGAGTCAGTGCTCCCAGCCACCTCGGGCCATGCTCGGAAGTGTGCTGGAGTGGGATCCCATGCTCTGTGGGGAATGCAGGACAATTCAGCTGTGCAGTCCTTTCCCCAGGTTAGGAAGGGCTCTGGCAGACCACTGTCCTGCATTAGTTGGCCCCGCCTGCATGTTATACTATGGTTTGTTCCTTGCAATATCTCCAGCAAACCCATGGATGCCCCCTGAACATCTCCTGTGCCTCCACCACAGAGACCCACACGAAACTCATGTTTTGCACTCTGCATAACCCCATTAAGGCCCACCAGAAACTGGGCTGGTACAGTGTCTTCTGGGGAAAGAAATATTCCATGGTGATGTCCTGCCAGGGAAAGAAATGCAGTCTTTAAATATAAGAGTAGATTTATTACATGAGAAAAATCTAGAGTGTATTTTGTCAGTATGTTTTTAATACTTTCTGATTCGGAGGAAAAGATTTATTGCCACTGCAGGTGCCAAATCAACTGCTACTTCCCAGCCATCCCTGAGGAGGGGACAGCATGTCACCTGGCTGTGGGCAGAGGCTGAGGGCAATGACAGCTGGTTTTTAATCACATATCACCAGGTTTAATATAGCTCAGGTTTACAGTGGTTATTTACTGGCTGTTTTATGACCCCTGCAACGTGACTCTGGATTTCCTCCAGTTTTTGGTAGACAAGATCTTGTGTGTTTCACCGTTCTGTTATTTTCAAACTGCCGTCCTGTCCCTTTCCTTGTGCTTCAAGGGAGCTCTGGTTAGTTGGTCACTGCATCCTTTTTCAGGTTTTGGGATGTATTTGTCAGGGTTTCAGGTAAGACCTCAACCAGATGAAGTATGTATGGACTTCTTAAAGCCCATGCCATAGTAGAAAAGTTTGACTCGGATAAGTATACCAGTTAATCTTTGAGATGCAATTTATTCCAGCAGGCACAGGCATTTGCTGTTGTTTTACTGTCTGCCTTCTTATTTATGATCTTTATTCTCATACTCAGTGCAGAAATTGCAACTCTAACTCTTCCGTATGTCATCCTGAAAGAGTCTTCAAAAAATCTCTGTTCTACTTTGTTAACACAACCTGCCTTTGCAAACAGAATCTTCTCTCATGCCAGGACAACATTAGGGTGCAAGTCCTGGGCTCCCATGGGAGCTCCCCACGGATCCAGCTTTAGGGGCTTCTCTCCTTGGTATCCTTGATTCTTTATTTCATAACAGTAGGTGCATCACCAGCACCTTCTGTGCTCGTGTCTGCTGGCTGCAGCTCCCCTGAAGCGGTGAACATGCCACAGGGAAAACAAGATGATTCAGTCCCTTGCTCTGAGCATGGTATGACATGAACAAGTACGTTGCTCATGCTGGCACAGGCTGCCCAGAGAAGCTGTGGGTGCCCTGTCCCTGGAGGTGCTCAAGGCCAGGTTGGATGAGGTCTGGGCAGCCCGATCTGATGGGGGGCAGTCCTGCCCATGGAAGGGGGTTGGAACTGGCTGGGCTTTAAGGTCCCTTCCAACTCAACCCATTCTATGATTTGATGTTCTACTGAGCCACCAGTCCTGCTACCACTCTAGTGCCTGATAGAATAACATCAGCAACAGCAATAATATAGTTTTAAGATTTCCGTCACTTGCCCGTGGCTGAACTGAGGGCGGAAATGCAGTACAATCAGTGCAACTTATGGATACTACTGTGATGCTACCAGAAAGCCATTCCCTCACTCTCCTGAAGCTTCAGTTCACCGAGCCTAGCGTGTAAAAGTAGGTGCATGTAACACTTCCACTTCTTACACAGAGGGGAAGAATTAATTCACTTTTTCTTTTGCTTTGAAAAAAAAAAGTCAGACAAAATAAATAGCACTGAGAATGAGGGACATCAAGTCTGGTCTCCTCAATTTCTCTGAAAATTTTCTGTGCGTGAACCAGGAGAAGAAACAGAGTGTTTTTATTCAGCTTCTTATAGCACTTAAATTTGCACAGTATATACTGCTTTTCAGTGAATGTGCTCACTTTTAGTACGGGATGTCTCCTCTTCCCCCAGTTATTACAGAAAGCAATGCAGTAAGCAGTTAAAGCAGAGTGCAACCCAGTCCAATCTGCTACTGGAGAAAGAAGTTATCTTTGCCCCAGTTTAAGCTGGGGCTGGAGTCAGTGGGCCTGAGAGAGCACTGAGTGGGGAGAAGGAAGGCACAGAAGAAAAAGCTTGGACTTTTTTTTTGTATCAGAACTTCTAGTGCCCAAGTGTGTTTAACATTCCATTCTTTCTTCTTTTTCTAGTGAGTATAATTATTATTTTTTAAATGACATAAATAAGAGGACTGTATATAGCGGGCTTCATTTGGGAAAATAATCAGCTTCTATTGCTTGAAGTAGCCGTGATCAGGTACTGTTCCTTCAGGTACCTGTTTGAAAAAAACATCCGTGTACATGCCCATACCACAAAAGCATGAGTTTAGTGTCTGAGAATCAGGGAATGAAGAGAAGATCACGGATGGTTGGCCTTTCTGACTGTAATAGCCACTTCAAGTCCTGGTTTCTCATTAGTTGGTGAAAGGAAAGGGAGCTTAATGAAAAATGTGAAGTACCCCATCAAGGACTGAGGGGCACAGCATCCAAAGAAGTCTTCTGCTATACAGTGGTGGGGGCAGTTTCTGTTTTGAGCAAAGAAGGAAACGGTGACTGGCCCATGGGATGGCTGCTGAACAGGAAAGAAACTTCCCCTTTCTGATTAATTTTAACTTTCGGCTCTGAATATTAGAAGGTACGTTTGCAACAGATGTTTCATGAGGAGAAACCTCTTTAATCCCTTCCTTCAGGCTAAATAGCTTTACAAAATCCTCCCCAGAGCTTTGATAACCCAGTGAAAATAACAGCTGAGCTACAGATGATCACTAATCTTGCTGTATGCTTTTGATCACAAAATGGATGGCCAGTAATTTCTCACACGTAATGGGGTTTTTGCTTAGATATGACATAAGATGCGCTCTTATTTAAAAGTCCTGATATCAATTAAGAAATTAGAAGACTATGTTCTCAGATCATCAAACATAAACCACTTTCAATAACAACAAGATGAGTATAGAATCTACCAGGACAAGTAATTTCAGGGTTAGTATAAGGTTGAGTTAATATGGTTTAACAAGGAAAATATTACACTATAAGATTAGAAGACAAAATACCTCTGTGTCCCAAATGATACAATCATATTGGGATCTATTTTGAATGAATACCTCAGTCTCTGGAAGCAACAAGGTCACAGTTAGACCAGCACTGGGAAGTTCTCAAAAACCCAGCCATGAGAACTGTTAAAAGATATGTAAGCAACTAGAGACACCTAATGAGAGGTATTATTAACATTCTTTACTTATCTTGCCATAGTACCTGGAGCCTTAAGTCAGGAACTGGAACCTCCTTGGGGCAGGGCACTATGCATAAACTTGAGCAGACCTCTTTAAATGAATACAAAATACTGCATTTAGAGACCAATATGTATTAAGACATAGGATTCCGTGTGCCTTCATCTATGCCTCTACCAATCAGCATGAATAACATCTTGAGTGGAGATTTTTAGGTGTAAAATCAGCAGCAGCACATGGTTTGCCAAGAGCCAGGTGCAGATTAAACCACTGGCTTTAGGCTCTGTGGCTTCTGGAGTCACATGGCTTCACCAGCATCTAAATTATTTCTAAACTTAGATTATTTTTAAAAAGGAATTTCAGCTTTGCCCTTTACTTCCTTTAGCATTGCTGCTGTATATAGGTCAGTGGCCAGCCTGCTGGAGCAAATAGTCCTTGATCTTCCAATGGAAGCCGGTCTAGAGAGAAAACGAAGGCTCAAGACTTTGTGAAGAGTTTTTTTTTAGATGGAGTCAAAACCTGTTGGCACAGCTGTTAATTATCATTTTAATTCCTGGGCTTTGAGAAGGCTAAAGTCAGTGTCTGCTAAACCCGCCTGTCTTTGGCAGAATCTCACACTTATCTCAGGGACCCATCCTTCTCCATATGTCCTGAAGTGTTTGCTTTCAAGATTTTCCAGAGAGGACTAGGAAGGCAGAGTCCTCTCTTGCCCAGTGCATCAGGATAGAGCTGGCTGCAGGACACCAGGGCCACTGCCTTTTCTCCTTCAGATGCTGCCTGTGCACAGACTTTGCCTACAGCCTTAGAAAATGAATACACTTATATTTATCTGGGCAACAATGAAGGAATTTGATCCTGGCTGAAAAGTATAACTGCTGTCTTGGTTTAAGAGTCCATCCCAGTGCTATTCTGAAAGCAGACAGAGTCCCTGGTAAATGAAGACAAGCCTAAGGCAGAACCTCTCTGGGGATGGAGGGGGCAAAGGGTAAAGGTGATTCAGATGTTTGAGAAACAAAAGCAAAGCTAAAATGACTGTGCTGAGAGTCCTGCAGTGCTTCTCAAGTCAGAGATATCAGGGCAATGTAGATATTCTCTGTAGATGATATAAAACTTGCAGCACCCATAACAATGAGTTATTCTGCTGAGGCACCATCATATGAGGAAGCATTTAATCATGGTCTCTGCCTCTTCCCTCAAGATGATGCAGCAAAAAGTACAAGTACTTCCTTAGCATTCACAATTTCAGCTCTAAATATAGCCATAGGAAACTATTTCATTTCTTTTATTCTGCTTTCCCACTGTCTCGATTCTTTCTTTTCCTCTGTAAGACCAGTGCATTATTCTCACTTGAGACACTGAACTGATAGCTTGTTTGCTTTCATTGTCAACTATTGCTTTCCATTTCAGTGCTGTTATCCTTCACTCAAACTTTGAAACAAAGGTAATATGTGCATAGAGAACAAGTGACATCCTACAACAAAGCCTCTATGGCTTTTGTGTTTAGTCATGAATCCTCATCTATCATCCCATGTTGTTGAGCAGTTGCAAAACCTAGTACTCTTTGCTATCAATTGGAATTGAGAACCCAGCACTTTTTCTAAAATACTTTTAAGGCTGTTTTTCCAAGTAGGAATCTTAATCCCAGTATAACCACAGAACCAAGGTCTGCATCTTGTGTGATGGCCATGGGTCAGCATTCCTGTAGCCTGGCAGGAGGAAGGCCGCCGATCCCCATGTACAGCTGAAGTCTGGTGCTGACTGAAAAGAGCGATACCACACCCATTCACCCAAAATCATTGTCAGATAGATATTTAAAGCTACTGAACTGAATCCTTCCCTAATCAAAAGAGTCAGGAAAATAAAATGATTTGTCCTTTTATTTTCATTAATGCTGAGATCTGCAGAAAACCAGCTACCTACAGAGAGGTCTTTTGCTCGTGCTTCTGTAGATAATATCTCACAGAAAGAAAGTTAGCATTGTTTCATTTTTACTGCTGTAAAGTTAGGAGGACTTGCAAAAGCAAACCTAAAACACAACTTTATTTTATCTGAACCAGGATGAAACTGATTCGTTAATGAATTAATTAGGCATAGCCTGAGCAAATTGGAAGCAACATATTCAGCCACTAAAATGCTCATCTTCTGGGCACAAAAGTTGGAGCTGACACGTGTTACTGGTTAAACTGCAAGACACAACAGCAGCTTCCTGCACCAAGGGGAGAACAGCTCTTTTGCTTGATCTCTAGGGGCATAGCATGAGAAAAATCCTTCAGTTTGCTATTTACAAAGTAAACAGCAGAGCAGGGATCTGACTTGCCCTGCTGTGCTGAGCTGGCTTCATCCTATCCTTCCTTACCTTCCCTGTGCTGCCAGCTCATGGAGGTGAGACAGAGGTGAGGGCACGCAGTCAGCAAGGATGCACTACTTCCCATGATGTGGGGCAGCAGGATGAGTCCTCTGATGGGAAGACCAGCAGAAGATCACCTGGGTACACAGGGATTGTGCTCATCCCTGCCAAAACCAGACTAAAACCCTCCTGCCACTGACATTACAGCCTCAGCCTCAGGCAAGGCATGCGTCTTTTCTCCAACAACAGACCCCTCACAGGACAAACCTGGCATTACCCTTGGTTTGCCTGGGACTTGGAATCTCCTCTGGATCCTCTCCAGCTCCCCTCTAGTCACAGCTTTGAACTTTCTCTTTCTCTCAGCTGTTTCATTTGGGATCAGCACATCTCTGCTTAGCTCCCTTACCCATTTCTTCTCAGGAATCTTTTGTTCTTTCTGAATGCAACAGTCAATAGCTACCTAATACTTCAGAGACCTACTTCTGCCTGTCATAAAATAAAAGAAAATGTTATTGGCAATTGTGTTGACTGAAAAGCTATAAAATCATGAGGAAAAATATCAATGCATTTATTTGGATGTAATGGAAATGCTTATTAGACAAAAATAAGCCTATCTGTAGACTATTCTGATGCCTAGTCCTGCTGCATAAGACAATTTATGCAGCTATTTAGCACCTGCTGGAGAGCAGAAGAGCTGTGCTGGTAAAAATGTTGGTTTCTCTCCCTGCAGACAGTGACCAGCATCCAGACAGAGCTGAGACCCAGAGATTTTCAAGTGGGTGCAGGAGTAAAATAATCTCAGCTAGGGGGAAAATAATTGGAATGAGTCTAGGGAAGAAAATGGCCTGAAAAAGCTGTATAAAAGCACAGTCAATTAACTGCTGTAATGACTAATTTCCATGTGGGTGGCTCAGAGAGCAGACTGCAAGAACCTGAACATGGGAAAGGTGTCTCAGAAAGGGGCCTAAGAGCATGGGTCCATGGATCTGGTAAGAGGACACTGGGCAAGCACTGAACCTCACCTGGGCTATAGACATGAAACTTCTTTAGCAAAACAGAGATGTAAATTCTTCCATGCATCTAAGCAGGAGTCACCCAGCAGTTGACGCCCGTTACAGGAGTGACCGGCTTCTCTGAGTGGGAGAAAGAGGAGGAAGAGGAGGAGATGCCTCCTGCCCTGCTGAGACCCTTCCAGCCTGCTCCATGGGCTCGAGAGAGAGGAATGGCTCGGGAGTGTGGCCCAACCTTTCAGTGGTTTTGGAGTTCACCTAGCAAAGACCATCTTTTCAGTTGTGCCAGATATGTATTTTAAGTAGCTATTGATTAAAATATAAAATCTGCCCTTATGGAGTATCTAGGACACAGCTACCTGCACCGCTGGTGAAATACTTGACCTGCCAGGCTCCAGGGACTCATTGCTTCTTGTTCAGCCCCTCCAGTCTCTTACACAACAGAGGGACCAAGTGGCAGTCACAGCAATGCTAGCATGGATCCTGCTGCATAGCTCAGCTGACATGTGGGGAAGGCTTACACGCAATATCCTAGCTCTTACAGGAGTGTTTTACCATGAGACTATTGCATAAAAGACAGGTCACATCTCCTCCTCATCCCTTTCCTCCTCCTCTATCCATTTGTTATACGGAAACAAGCAGCTCAAATGTATGTTGTGAAGGACTTGATCTTAGCAATATAGGTCAAGTGTTGAAGGTGCTTTCTGCTAGCGTGGAATGCTCAGAGCATGCAGGGACAGAAGCGCCCTGTTTCCAGCCCCAAACTGGGCTTATTGGGAAGATAAACCCAATGCTTTCCTGGGAGATGTATTTTTTTCCATGAATCTTTATTTTTTCAGTGGTTATTCTGAAGGCTGTAAAATGAGGGACCATCTCAGATAATGCCACAATGTAAGTGCCCACAAGTGTTTTCAGGGTTAGGGAACCTGATGCCATTCATATATCTCCTGTATATACACTTCCATTTTTAAAATTGAAAAGCCTTGACCACAGATACAGGAATATGTTAATCACTGGAAGGTACCTACTGTTAATCCAAATGTATACTGTTCTATTTAAGACAACAAAAAATATCTATTGGCTGGTTTGCTCTTAGCTGACTTTTTGAGCCTTTAAGCTTTTTCTCCTTTGAAATTCACCATAGATGAATATTTCCTATATCTTCATTTGCGAGTCACATTTTTTCCCATATCTATTATTTTCTGTTAACCTAACTAAAACAAACACACGCTATCCACAACCATTAGCTCATATTTGCTGAGCTGCTAGTTGTGTTTTCTTTTCCTTTCCCTTAAAGCTGCCTTATATTGTCTCTTAAACTGTCTCATCCTTTGTAATACTTAGGTCTAGGAGCTAAGACTAAACCATAAGTACAAAAGCAGGTCCAGCACCTCTGCAACCTAACTAAAGTTTACTCATGGAAGGAAACACGCAGCACATTCTGGGTAGATGTGGTAAAAATCAATGGTACTGGGGAATAAAATCAGTGGATTGAAAGAGATTTAAACAACTCTAATGAAATGCTTTTAGGTTGATAATATATTCTGAAAAGTCACTTTTGTTCTATGATAAGGTGGGAGCTATATGTTAATTTCTTTTATTCCTGGATCATTTTCTCTCTGAGGTGTCATCAGTTGAATTTTCAGTACTACATTGAAATGAATATTTATCACGGAGTTGGAGCTTTTGAAAGAACTGCAGTGAAAAAAAAGACACTGCAAAAGCCCCACACCCCTTGCTTCCCTCCCTCTGCACCATCTCTGTGCTGCCAGGGATGCTCTTGTAGCTCTCCAGGTATCCCTATGGCTACCAGTGGGATCGTGGGTCCTAACAGGAGTAAAGCACATGCTTAAGAGTATGCAGGAGTGAGGCCTTCAGGAACAATGAGAGAAATGATATCCCACTCATTTCCTAGCACGCTTGAAAAGCAGAATGTGCTGTAGCTCAGCACAGAGCTAGGATTTAGATTGTTTCACATTTTGGGAAGGGGATTGGTTACAAAAGGTTTAGCTTGGTGTTGCAGCCAAGCAAAGTAAAGCAAACCTTCACATGTCCTACAAGGACAGGCAAAACCTGACAGTCAGGAAAAGGGGCAAAATGGAATGAGAGAGCAAGTGCTGTTGTGTGGATAGTGGACACCAGGGGCAGAGAGCTCAGGGAAAAAAAAAAAAGGTACAATTTATGGTAAATTACAGTATTGCTTATAATGGTATACAGCTCTCACTGCTGAGCAGTGTGTTCTTCAAAATTAGAGATAAACGGGTGAAGTAAGATTCATCTCTTGGCCGGGAATGCTGCTTTTCACCAGTATGCTCTTTAAAAGGTGTGTTTTAAAAGAGATGGCAGTGGTGTTAAGAACTGCGCTCCAGTAATTGCACAAGGGATCTGAGATCTGCAAATAAGGAGAAGCGCTTTCCCTGGGGCGGCCGCAGCAGAGCAGCAGAGCCCAGGAGACGGCACCTCAGCAGGGCTCAGGGAAATGCTGGCTGCGGGCGACTCGTCCCGCTCTCCATGGGATGTGCAGTGTTGATTTAGAGAGAAGATAGCCTCTGTGTTAGGAACACTTCTGAATTTTTTGAAACTTAACACCAATTCTTCAAATTTTGTCTGAATAGGGATGTGTAGAGTTTTAGGCCCAACAATAAGAAAAAGGTTGCATGTAGTGCCACCCAGTGGTAAAAGCAGTAATAATGTCTGTGAGAATGGATGTTACTGAGCAACACAGAGGAAGCCTATGAACTCAGAAACCCCTGAGTGTCATTCAGCGTGGCTGTGTATCACTCTGTGCACCGCAACGATCTAGAGACTCAGCTGGAGACTCAGCAAGCCCTGTGGCTCAGCTTCAGACTCACTCAGCACAGCAGACCCCAGCCCTTGGTCCAGCTCTGGATATATGCAGCAGTGGCAGCTGCCCTGGAATGGCTGCGTGCTTCACAAGGGTGGGGACAAGTACCAGCTGGCTCTGAGGACAACACT
Organism: Pavo muticus; assembly: GCA_016647715.1. Classification (NCBI taxonomy): domain Eukaryota; kingdom Metazoa; phylum Chordata; class Aves; order Galliformes; family Phasianidae; genus Pavo; species Pavo muticus. The sequence continues at coordinate 651,223 of JACDJE010000152.1, forward strand.
GGCATGTCACCAAATGAGACGGTTCTGAAGATGAAGGAAATGAAATCCCTTGTGGATGTGTACCTGTAATGCGCTCCAATGCCTGCATTGCTTCGGTCTCTGTGCAGCTGGCGGCTGTTGCTCATCTCCGGGGAGACCTCATTGTGGTCTTCCAGTACTTGAAGGGAGCATATAAACAGGAGGGGGAGCGGCTGTTTACAAGGGTGGATAGTGATAGGACAAGGGGGAATGGTTTTAAACTGAGACAGGGGAGGTTTTGGTTAGATATTAGGAGAAAGTTTTTTCACTTAGAAGGTGGTGAAGCACTGGAACAGGTTGCCCAAGGAGGTTGTGGATGCCCCATCCCCGGTGGCATTCAAGGCCAGGCTGGACATGGCTCTGGGCAGTCTGGTCTGGTGGTTGGTGACCCTGCACATAGCAGGGGGGTTGAAACTAATGATCATTGTGGTCTTCTTCAACCCAGACCATTCTATGATCTCCCTGAAAGAAAGCAAATAAAGCAATTCCACTGCCCCACACAGGTACAGGCACAAAAATTGCTCTCTGTAGTTATGCCTCACTTTGGCATGCTATTTTGGGGCAGAGGGGGTATTGAATTTTATTTAAAATAAAATAGTTATAGTGTGCAACCCTATCTACCTTGCCAACTGCACGGCAATATCACTATATAATATTAGAGGAATTAAATGTTAGAGGAATTAAAACCGTCTGAGCTGGGTAGCTGGGTGAAACAGTTTACCAGCACAAAAAAATGCACAGAATCCCCCATGTTGAAAAATAAAAAAAAAAAATTAAAAAAAACCAACTCAGCCAGAAATGGTAACCTGAACTTAAACAGCTGCATGGCTGAGGGTAGCGATCAGGCTGTGCACACGCACGTTCTGATGGCCTCATCCCAGGGAGGCTGCTACATAAAACTTGCCTCCAGCTGCTTTCACAGCTCCAACAGCATTTATCCTTGCCTGGCCTCTGCCCTGGGATGGGTACTGAGCCTTTTGGATAAGAACAGCATTTTAAAAAGCTGAGAGAAAGAGAAACAAATTGCTCCATAAGAGTGAGTGTGACCCCTCAAGCCCAGGCTCTTCCACAAAGGAGTAGACATCAGCATGATTCAAGGCCAGGCTGGATATGGCTCTGGGCAACCCTGCACGTAGCAGGAGGGTTGAAACTAGATGATCACTGTGGGCCTTCTCAATCCAGGCCATTCTATGATTCTATGATTCTATGTGAGCTGAGGAAGATTTATTTTTACAGCTCAGCATGCTTGTAAACTGCATCGCAGTACATGGAAGGGATGACAGGATCCATAGCAGGAGCATATGGAGCATAGGCAAAGATGGCATCATGCAAGCATTTTGGCAGCTCTTTGGCTGCTTTGTGCTCAAAATATTTATGACAGCAACAAATCAGGGCTCCCATGAAGATGACAAATTGAATTTGGCCACTTGGAAATCACCATTTTCATCCAGATTCTTGAAGACTTTTATAGCATCCTTGTCCTTTCTCATCTGCAAAAGAAAAGGAGCAGGCCAGAACCCCAGAGCGCTATTACCTGCATCCCAACATCAAGCATGTGAAGCATGAGGATAATGCCTGGGACGTGGGGTCTTATTGCATAAGAAGAACATAAAACTGTTAGAGAGTGTCCAAAGAAGGCTATGAAGATGGGGAAGGGTCTGGAGGGGAAGATGCATGAGCGGTGGCTGAGGTCCCTCAGTTTGTTCAGCCCAGAGCAGAGGAGCTGAGGGGAGGAGTCATGGCGGCTGCAGCTCCTCACAGGGAGCGGAGGGGCAGCGCTGAGCTCTGCGCTCTATGACAGCGACAGGGCTCGAGGGAACGGCATGGAGCTGTGTCAGGGGAGGGGCAGCTGGGGGTTAGGGAAAGGGTCTGCACCAGAGGGTGGTGGGCATGGAACGGGTTGCCCAGGGCAGTGGGCACAGCCCTGAGCTGCTGCAGCTCAAGGAGCGTTTGGACACCGCCCTCAGACACAGGGTTTGTGTTTTGGGTGGTGCTGTGTGGAGCCGGGAGTTGGACTTGATGATCCTCGTGGCTCCCTTCCAACTCAGCACATCCTAGGACTCCTCCTAGGTGATCCTATTTCTGCCCGACTAGGTCACTGCACTGATACTAAGCAAAATGACAGCCAAGCCAAAAGATGCATGTGTTTTCTTAATTTTGACAAAATAAAAAGCATTTCTTCAGAGAAGCTCGCAGAAGGTCTTTTTTTTTTTTTTT
>JACDJE010000152.1:654346-686035 GCA_016647715.1 Pavo muticus
TTTTTCCCTAGAATAGGTAAAAATGGAAATGGAGATGGAGATTAGAACATAGCAGCATAATTAGCTAATAAGCTTCTTGGAAAATTATGTTCTGTTTCCAGTGATTTCAGGAAATAACTAGAACCAGGAAGAGCAGCCATGAGCAACTAGAGGTGGTGGTGCCTGGCCAGGGAACATACTCAGGAATGGCCTCTGGGGATCACTGCATTCTGTAGTCCTCTGGGGGAAAGGCTCCACAGATTTTTGTAGACCAAAAGTCAAATGACAATTTTTTTTGTTTCCACACTCATCATAATGATGGGTTAGGGTTTTTTTTTGTTTGTTTTTCTTGATGTGGACGTATCATAACTCACATACAGGCCCATGACAAGGAATAGGACGCTTACTATAACTCTTAGGGGTCACAGCCACTGATCTAAAGTATTTTCAGACACATTTTCTTCTACTCATCCAGAGTCATCCATATTCTTACTCTGAATATTGCACCTGCATTTAATTTGTGAGTCATAAATCCAGCAGGCATAGATTTCATACAGTGATTTCATTCAGCATACATGGAAAGAGACTAAATCATATTAAGTACCCTGTCTGCAGTGCCCTGATTTTTTTAGTTGTTAAAAAACTAAGTTATACAGGATAAAAAAAAGTGTCAGCCACATTTGGAACATTTGATTCTAGACTTTTGCATTTAAGGAGAATAATTATTGGCAGATAAACATAACTGGAAGGAATAAGACTTGAAAAACATCTGATTTTTTGCAAAGAGAAGCAAACAAAAACAATTGAAAAGGGAAAGTGTTTCATATCCCAGGTAATTAAAGCTTTTGTTATAACGTATTAAGAATTTTGAATACCTACCTAGATAAATTACATAACTATTTAAATATTCACAGAATCACAGAATTGCAGGGGTTGGAAGGGACCTCAAGAGATCATCAAGTCCAACTCCCTGCTAAAGAAGGCACCCTACAATAGGTTGCATAGGTTGGTGTTCAGAAGGGTCTTGAACATCTCCATAGAAGGAGACTCTACAACATCTCTGGGCAGCCTGTTCCAGAGCTCCATCACCATTACTGTAAAGAAGTACTTCCACAGGTTTCTATGGAACTTCCTATGTTCAAGTTTTAGGCCACTGCTTCTTGTCCTGTCGCTACACACCACTGAGAAGAGCCTGGCCTAGTGTATTTGTCTCTCACCACACTTTGGATATTTATAAACATTAATCAGAGCCTCCTTCAATCGTCTTTTCCCCATGCTGAATAGGTCCAGGTTACTCAGCCTTTCCTCATACAGGAGATGCTGCAGGTCCTTAATCATCTTTGCGGCCCTCTGCTAGAATCCTTCTAAGAGATCCCTGTCTTCTTAGAACTGGGGAGCTCAGAACTGGACACAGTAGTCTAAATGTGGCCTCACCAGGGCAGAGTAGAGGGGGAGGATCACCTCCCTCGACCTGCTGGCCACGCTCTTTTAATGCACTCCAGGATCCCATCGGTCTTCTTGGACACCAGGGCACACTGCTGGCTCGTTGCCAACCTGTTGTCCACCAGGACACTCAGATCCTTGTCTACAGAGCTCCTCTCCCGCAGGTCATCCCTTAACCTGTACTGATGCATGTGGTTATTCCTCCCCAGGTGCAAGACTCTACACTTGGTCTTTTTAAATCTCATCAAGTTCCTCCCTGCCCAACTCTCCAGTCTGTCTAGGTCTTGTTGAATGGTAGCACATGATGCTTACATACAAATCTATGATGTAAAATACTTTTTCATGTCTTTCTTTTTCTGTTAAAGATAATTGCTAAACACTCTTAGTTCATCCATTATTCATGTTTACGCAGCATTTTGATGTACACACTGAGTATGTAAATAAAGGAAAAATAAATGTAGAAAAGTGTAGATTCTCTATCTTCAGTCAAGATCTTCATTTGCTGGCAACATAGCTACCTTCCCAGAAGCTGTGACATTATACAAGACTGTAAACCCAGGAATAATTTGATGAATTCTCAAGACAAAAACCAATCCATTTCAAAGGTTTTTTCTTGATGACTTGAGCAATTAATTCAGTAAATGAGGAATGGCCCTCAATATGAGAATCAGTTCTACATTTATATTAGCTTTATTCAAGAGATGTACTTTAAAAGGTTTCAACGGTGTTCTTGTCCTTTTCTGACCCATAACCATAGCATGAACATAAAACATGGCTATGAAAGAGAAACCAGTTCCTCCCACTAGAGGAAACCCGAACAAAATGAAGTGTCTTCTTCACACATTCTCCAGACTTTGGATCGTGTTTGTCTATAGTAGTGACCATAGAGGAAGAGAAAAAAGTGCCCCCCAAAAGACAGAGGGGGGACATCATTGCAGCCACACCTTTGCCATGGAACTCAGCAGAAAAGGCAGCCTCATCCCTGACCCGCTTTTCTATGCAAACATAGGTGACATGAGGTTTTCAGAGGGTGCCTCAAAAATGCTAAAACACAAAATAGACCACAGGACTTGCATTTCTAGAAGTGGGAAGGTCACCATGGTAGCAACGTCTGCTTTCTATTTTTTTTTTAACGTTACGTATTTGCATTCACGTGCATGCACACACACCAGAACTGCTCAGACTTTCAATTCACACACTTTGTATTGCTTAAATATTTTCTTCTAATTTGCTTTTCATTAAAAATAGCAGCTTGGTGCACAAGGCACAGAACAGACCATCCCCAGCTGTTTGCAAAACAAAGCAGAGTACAAATAGGAGGCCATACAGGAGAGCAAGAAATGCTTTGATGCCAACACACATATCCAGCTCTCAGGGAGATGAGCTGGGAGTTGGTGTTGGGTTGAATTTTATATCAGTCTCCATGCAAACAACATCCACCAGTTGCTTCCTTCAAGTTTCTTTCTTGGAGGAATGTTGCAGACAACGGCTTGGATGAGGCATTACAGAGAATTTATACAGAATTAGGTCCTGCTGCCCTGACTTGGGCCAGAAGTGTAATTTATTAATATGATGCTGATGTGCAGAGTCATGCTGTTTCCAGAAACCATTCAAATACTTAAGTTCTATGGCGCTTGGCCAGGCTCTCAGGCTTAAACGTGCTCTGTATGACCTTGAGCTGATTTTCTCCCAGAGAATAAATTTCACCCTGTGCTCTTTGCAGCAGCTTCTGCTTTGGAAAAGTCTGACTAAATACATTCATCAGCTCTAACGAGCCATTTGTGTCACCGTCACTGCCAGGAGAGCTGAGAGGTTAGACTTCTCTTAGAGCTTCTCATCCCCTAACATTTACCCCAAAAGGTTTGCAGAACAGCTTTCTGACAGTTTTCACAATTTGTTAAGTACCAGAACGTAGGAAGCAGAGGAGAAAACACAATTTGAAGTGATGAATTCAGTGTTTTTCTTGCAGCAGTACTAAACAGCCCTTCCCTTTTCAATTAGCATTTATGATATTCCCTTTTCAATTTGCCTTTTATGGAAAAACGAGCAGTGGATGTTCCACACTGAGACATAATTATCAAAAACCTCATCTTTTCCAGCGTCCCATTTTTTTTTTTTTGTTGAATTTAGAGCACCAACACACTTCAGTTACTAAAGGGCAAGGTTTTCCTTTGCACCAATTCTGAAAACTTGCTCTACATCTGGGTAATGGTTTTAAAGGTTATCTCACTTCCACAGCGCACATATGTACGTCTGGGGATTAAATGCTGCAGCCACTGAGGGTTTTTTGGCAATTTTTCAGGGTTCAAATCTGCATAGGTCATCATTTTATCATTTATTTCTTAAAATACCCTTAAAATTGATTTCACACATCCAATTAATAAGCTCACATACTATGTAAATAAAGTTTAAAGACAGGTAAAGTCAAGCATACCAAAGCCAACTAACAGTATATCAATAATTACAGTGTAAACACTTTTGTCTTGTTTTCAGCCCGTGATTGAAACACTTCCTGCATGCTACTCTGCATGGGATTTATATACTTCAGTGCTGAAGTTTCATGATATTAAGGCTTCCAAGACTCTTTTGTTTTTTACTGTAATGACAGGAAGAAGTTTTTCACTGTTGTATTTCCAACAACCGTGGTATCTCGGTCACTCTCACACAGGCAGTCCAGTTGTCATTTGTACTACCTTCATGCTTATGTAATTCTGCAGACATCCTGCTGAGCTGTGGTCAGCATGGGGGAAAATCCCATGCTATGGTCAGAAAGAACAACAAAAAAACTCCCAAAGGGGTCATTTCAAGCAGTGGTCGTGAGGCTGACCCCCAGCAAATGACCGAAGTGGAATGCCAACATGCTCAGCAGACTAGTTCCCTTGTAAAATATTACATGTGTGGTTTCAGAGCAGAAATAATACGAGATTTAATGCCTAGAGGTCTTTCTGCCTAGAGGCTATCAGCCCCCCCCCACAGAGCCTGAACAACATGTCAGCTGCTTTTTCCATTTCCTTTCTTGCTCGATAGCAGCCCAGTTTAGGGCTAGACTGCTTATGTAAAGTTTGCATTTTAAAAAGAAACTTAAAAGGAAAAACTAAATTTAACATTGTTGAGCTGCTAACATGAGAAAGGAGGGTTACTCTGAGCCAACTCCATCAGACCAGAGCTGTCTTTGTGGTGGCTGTCACTTTACCAACTGACCTCTTCTGCTACATTCATTGGTGATGTTTACCTTTCACTCTCTTTCCAGAATTAAAAGCTGTAAGTAACAAGGGAGTAATACCTATTGCTTACGTTCAGGATTTGCTTTAACAGCCCTTACCAGAGGCTGCCATCCTGCTGTGCAGGGGTGCAGGTATTCAGGTTTGGGACAGGGCAGACACAAGCAGGTAACAGAGCACAGGGCATTTCACTGACACAAAGATCTCAGATGACTTCTCTGAGAACAACTCTGCCTTCATACAGTGTTGCAGCCCAAACATTATCATCCACCCTTTCTCATATTCAGAGAAATCGGTGAATGTTCTTTTGATCTCTAAATCAATTTTCGAGCTGGATTTGCAGTTTCCTGTTCCTACAAGAGTGATATAGGATGACATATTAAAGAAAATAAAAACACCACCAAACAAAACAGCCTTTGCTGTACCTACCCAAGACAAGTACGATAGCAAAAATAAATTCTGACTATCACATATTTATTCTGGTTTGTTTCTGCAGTTGTTTACAAAGGATGTGGCAATATGCATTGGTGTGGACTCTGACTGAAGTTGATGCAGCGCACAAAACTGCACTGAGGTAGGAAGGCCCAGCGCATGAGGCAGAATAAAAGCAACACAACATCTCCCTTAGGTGAGTGGAAACATGGGCCCCACATCATATGCATCAGTTCCTCCTCAGGTAGTTCTTCAGAGAGCAATATTTTCCTTAAATAGAAGATCTACTTGAATATGGTAGTCTTTAATAGAGGAGCAGGCAAAGATACCTTATCTCAGGTCAAGCATTGATTTCAGCTCCTACCTCGCAGCCAGCACTCGAGTTAGGCAAATACTGCCATCCAAACATGGCCCTTCCTGCCTGCATTGATCTGCCCTCTGTACGGACTGGATCCAGCCATACAGCTACCTCATGGAGCCGTGCTTCTACACTGACAGTGTTCTCAACTAAAGCATGCAGGCAGCCTGAAATCAGTTAAAGCCTGGGCCGTAGGTGTTGTTTTTGTGAACACCAGCTTGATGTCAGCAGTACAGAGAAACCACTTTAGATAAAATCAGATTGCAGATGAGTTTTAGTTTAACTAAGCTAATGTCACCGACGTTCAGAAAGCGCCATTATCAGGCACAAAAACATGAGTCACAGCATCACACACAGAAACATGACTATTTGGCCAATGGGCTGGGGCCTCCTCCTCCTCCTGTCTGCTGCCAGGGATGCCTGATGCTACAGAGCCAGGGGTGCAGCTCCAGGCTCCTCTTCCACAAATTCCATGGCAAGTCAGTAAGGTTTGAGCCAGACTGAAGCACCCAGCAGCCAAACTGCTAGGAGTAGCTTCCCAAATGCCAGGTAGCTGAACAAAGCTGAGCTCCATAGGATCTTTGTGCAATGGAGCAAGGAAGAGAGCAAGCTAAGGTCTGCAGTCCCAGGTGAAAGGAAACAGGCTGAAGTGCACCAACTCCAAGCCAGTGCCATCAGTGGGATAGAACTGGGGAGGGGACCTCAGCTGCAGCTCACGGCTGCTGTCAGACAAGAACAAGACACGATGAAGTGGGGGTCAATATCCCCATGTGCCAGATGTTGGACACAACCATGTCAGCATGCAAAATAGGAGCAGCTGTCAGTGATGTGGAGCTCTGCTACTAGAAACCACATTTAATCAACAATTTGTTACTGGTGCTGTAATGAAAATGTGATTTACAGACTATTAAACTGTGGCCAGGTGGCAATCTTTATTTAGTGGTTTTACTTATTATCTGAATATTGCACACATCTCTTCACAGAGCTTATATATAGAAGTAACCAGTAGCACACAAAAAGGCCAATATTTACCACGCCCACTTACATCTGTGATGCATAACTGAGAGCTTCCTTGACCTGTTCTGAAGGTCACCACTCCTGTTACTGCTTCTGACTTTGTGGTGTAGGGAAAAAAACTGCAGGGTTTGCAGAAATCAAGGACAGTCATGTCTGTGAGAGCCTCAAAGGAATATGGCACAGCGCAGTGCTCCACCACACAGCAGAGGAAGCATCTGTAATAATGAGTTTCAGGACTAAAATCTTGGTATTTTTTAAGTGACTGAAGTTCAAAAGGAGGAAAAGAAAATCCTCTACATAAATTGTAGGGTAAGAAATAATTTCTCTCCTACAGGGTATGCTCACAATTATGCTGCAGAATGCCCCAGGGCAGGCTGCAGAACAGCCCAGGAACAGGACACACATCCACAATGTACTGCAGCACTTCAGGAGGGCACTCCATGAGCTGCAGCCACCACAGCGTGAGCAGAGGCAGAGCATGAGGCATGCTGTAAAGCAAGGAGTTCACTACAGGATGCAGAGCAGCCAGCAGTCACAAGCTGAGATGGCGCCAACTGCTTGGAAGGGCTTTGGGAAGCTGCTCTGTGTCTAGCATAGCGGACACTAGGCAATAAATACACCTAATTATATTACATACAACTTCATTTAAACCAAGTATTTCTTTGCACATAGGAGACTGCATTCTCTGAAAGACTTTCCGTAGCTCTGTGAATTAACTTCTTGTCCCTTTCCACAGGAACACAACACCTCCTGGCACACCACTCATGCTATGACATTGTCAGCACAGATGACCTTTTCAGAGGGCAGACGTCATCCTGTACGTACTACTGTCTGCTTGGCCAAGTGATTACCATGACGTGCATTTTCCTTTGCCTTCTGCTATTTCACAGAATCATTTGAGTTGGAAGACAGCCTTAAAGGCCATCTAGCCCAGCTCCCCTGCTTTCAACAGGGATACCTCTATAGCTCAATCAGGTGCCAGCCTGATCTTGAATGTCTCCAAGGATGGGGCAACCACCACCTCTCTGGGCAACGCGTGCCAGTGTCTCACCACCCTCACGGTAAAAAAAAAAAAAACAAAAACCTTCTTCCTTATATCCAATGGCAATCTCATCTATTTTAGTCTGAAACCATTTCCCATTTCCCCTCATTCTGTCACAACAGACTCTGCTAAAGAGTCTGTCCCCTTCTTTCTTACAGCCCCTCTTTAAATACTGAAAGGCCACTCTCAGGTCTCCCCAAAGCCTTCTCTTATCCAACCTGAACAGCCCCAGCTCTCTCAGCCTAGAAGACTGATTTACAGAGGGGCTACCTGAAGAAATGCTTTTGCTGTTCAGAGAAAGTTGTTCAGTCCAGAAGTTTTTCCAAATATAATGCATCCTATATTATTTCCACACTATGGATATGAGGGAAGAGTTAGAATCACAGAATATCCTGAATTGGAAAGGACCACAAGGGTCATTCAATCCAACTCAAAACAGTTGAGTTGAAGACAGTTTTCTAAAGTTGCTCTCAAAATTCAGAGACTCCTTACAATAAAGTCAGTGACAAAACATTCAGAAAATGGTGTTGAACCAACCTTTCTTCTGACACGCTTCTCGCAGGAAATGCATGAAGTCTATATTTCAGTAGCACATTACCATAATGTTTTCAGTTCCATAACTTGTTTAGCCACGTTATAGTTATTACATGATCCTTTCATTCTGAATGTCAAAGTGGATGGAAGCTCCTCACCACATCCTTGTCCTAGACTTTTCAGCTGCCCCAGTTCGTGGGATTTGCTCATCTGCTGCACTGGGTCCAGTAGTGATAGTGGATTTGTCATCTTTTAGTTTGATGCTTCATAAAAAGAATCGAGTGAGTTATAAAGCGTAGACACAGCCTTAAAAAGCAAAGAAAATTCCAGTCAAAGCTCTTACCATTAAAGTCTACTTAAAATGAACCTTATATCCAAGACACAATATATAGCATAGCCCAAATGAAAAGAGGGAGAGGCACCGGACACATCACAGAAATGACACTGAACGGCAAAATCTCCCTAGGTTGGGGTTTAGTTCTCAGCTAACGAAGCACCAGACTCAAGGTACTCACTTAGGATACCAAAGATATGAGTTCAGATGTAAATAAGGCTCTATGAAATCTGAAATGCAAAAGCTTTTTCATGCCCTTAATCATTGAGCTCTGATATTTCTAAAAAGAATAATCTGACATATTGTTCCTTCTGGGTGGATGCTTTCTGATGCAGTAAACCACCAAACTGAAGTTGTATTCAGATGTTATTCTGGGCTATGCAGAAACCAACGTATTTTCATTTCCTAAGCACATGTAGGATTTGGGAACCTCAAGTCAGTTCTTTAGCAAAACCTGAGAATTAATGTTCTCCCTGAAACATGCACAAAGGTCTGAGCTCACAGAAACACAGCAAATAAAATTCTGACTGTAAAATAGTAAGAAGGTGGATGCTGTAGAGTGTGAAGACAAAAAGCTAGCACTTCCCTCTGGAGGCTTTCTGTTTTTGCTTTAATAAAGGATGCTCAGATCTACCTGCTCTCAGCAGCACTGCATGCTGTAAAGGCCTTTTGCACTGAAGCTGGTCCAAGCCCTTTGAGCTGAACTCGGTGTGCAAATATACGTAAACAACATTATTGCCATTTTTTACTTCTCTTGCACTTCTTTCAGACAGTATTTATATTGAGACTCTCCACTTTTTGCTGCCTTTCTTTCCAGAGTCATTGAACATAACAACCTTAATAAGTGAAACCAATACTTTCCTAGTATTCTGTGTCTTTTTCCTTATTTCAGAGTGCTGGCTCTTAAAGTACTTCTTTTTCATTTTTTGTGCTTCAGAACTTCTTCACATGCAGTAAGATGCTGTTCTTAGAACTGCAGTTTATCATTGCATGCTTCCAGTTCAGTATATACTCCCAGTGCCTCGTTTTGAAATTCTTTTCCTCACAGCAAGAGAAACTTTTTCATAAACAACTTACCCATCCAGCTTCTTCTCTGGTGGATTCAGTTCTTCCATAAATTTCTGCCACCTCAAGTATCTGTTCCTCCTGATGTCCTTGTTGTGGTGCAGGAAGCTGAGCAGAACCTTAGTAGAAAAAGTTATGGTCACTGCTTTCTTGTTGTCCACACTTTTACTCTACCAGAGAAAACCGCTGAAACAAAGCGTGCAGAGCTCATGTATGGCCAGTCAGTGACAGATGCTAATGTGGCATACTGCTGGCAGATAGTATCAGCTACTTTCTGATTTCTCAGTATCTCTTATGTGATAGAGATCTTGTCAACAGCATGTGCCACAAAAACTAGTCTAGATAACCAGTCAGCTTACCTCTGAGTAGACACCTACTACTTATCAGTTCTCACATAGACCTCAAGATCCATGCCTGTGTCACCTCCAGTTATCAAAACAGAATCATACATTCACAGAATTGTTTGTTTAAAGATCATCTAGTCCAACTTCTCTGCAACGAACAGAGATGCCTACAGGCTGCTCAGAGCTCCTTCCAGCCTGACCCTAAACGTCTCCAAGGATGTCTCCAGGGGTATCCACCACCTGTCTGGGCAACATGTGGGAACATCTCCTCCCTTTTAGTTTGAAACCATTTCCCCTTGTTCTGTCACAACAGACTGCTAAAGAGTCTGTCCCTTTCTTTCTTACAGCCCCCCCTTTAGACACTGAAAGGCCATTCTCAGGTCTCCCCAGAGCCTTCTCTTCTCCAAACTGAACAGCCCCCGCTCTCTCAGCCTGTCCATGTAAGGAGAGGTGTTCCATCCCTTGGATCATTTTTGTAGTGTCTTCTGGATGCGCTCCAACAGGTCCACGTCTCTTCTGTACTGAGGACTCCACATCTGGATGCACTACTCCCGGTGGGGTCACCAGTGCAGAGTAGAGGGACAGGATCTTGACCTGCTGATCACACTACTATTGATGCAGCACAGGATACAGTTGGCTTTCTGGGCTGAGAGAACACACTTTGCTTAGGGACTCACCTGTCCTAACTGCTCCAGAATTTTTTTTTTATCTGGGAGTTGAACTGAATCTTAGGCCACAGACGTTCCACCTATATCCCTGACAGCCCACGAGCCGAGTAAGCCTCCTATTGCCACCATAATACTCATGTTATGTAGTTACTTAACAGGCCGCCTTAGGTTCTGCATCACTAGCCTGTACCCATCACCTGCAGATGGCTTGTTTCTACAGTTGTCCTGCACCCCTCCCATGCACTATTTTCTCTCATGATTTCTTCCATCCAAGCCAAGTATCACTAGCAGGAATAATGCAGAGTTAAATTCTAGATGCTCACTTCTTTTGTCTGCTAAAAAGTATCAGAACTGATATCTGTTTGATATTCTAGCCAGGCCAAGATTCTCAGTCTCTTGAGTAATCACTCTTTCTGGAGAGATAAACAACAGAGGTGAGAGGCTGTAAGATGCTCATTTGAGCTACAGCCAGTGCCTTCTGGACCCTCCTCTCAAATTTCTCAGCTTGAGGTGCCCACTGCAGGTAAAGAGCAAGTGAGCAGAAGTTGTACCTTGGAAGTCCTCTTGGTGATGCCTCCAGTTCATCTGTTCATACAGCTCAAAGTAAATATTTAGTTTAGAAAGTATGTGGTAATGGAAATACTGTCACTCACCAGAAAATGTCGACTTCTGTTTCTTTTTGTAGCAAAAATATAAGCTTCCCATTGCCGCTAAGAAAGGAATGATGGGAACGATGACCCAAACTACCGACGCTTTCTTCTCCAGTGACTGAGCTTCTACGATTACATTTTTAAAGTAAAGTTACACATAACTCAAAGAAACAATTGAAGAACATTATTACATACCAAACCTGAATGCAGCTTCAGGAGTGAATCAATCTATTCTCCTACTCATATGCAAGGTCACCATCATACATGATGGACGCTCTCTGATGAATATTAACATCAATCCCACTTATAGCTCATTGTTCCTACTGTAATGAAAGCTTCTCCCCCAAGTGAATCTGAACCTTTTCTACTGTACTTCTAGGCTACTGCTACTTGACCAAGAGGTGGATCAGATCACTAAATTCAATTCAGGAGAATATTTCCCCCTCCTGCTTAGAACAACACAATTTCATTCACTCTGTTTCAAACCTCCTTTGGTGTTTTCTAAATCTTTGGTCACCTTTGTGCCTCCATTTGGGCTACCAGTTAGTCAGAAGTGTATTAGACTGGATGAGCAGATGTTTCCATGCCTTAAGCAGTTGATATAACAGGTGCATGGTCATGTTAAGGTCTAGTCAGAACTGGCCACCTAGTATTTACTTTACAGTTCAGAGGCAGAAGAGAGAAAGAGATTGGCATTTTCAGGAAGTGGTGCCTGGTATCTCGAGACAGCTGTGTAACAGAAGTGAGGTAAATTGCTTTCTAGGTATTACACACTCTTTCTCTGGAGTTAGGTGAAGCACATCTCATCCCTGCTGCCTAATAATTTGTGTTTGGATACACATTGTGTTAAAGCTTATCAACCTTTAATTCAGAACTGGGACCCTAATTTGTTCTTGCTAAAGGTTAGCACGTGACAATAATAAAGTAAGATAATATAGCCTCTAGAAATCAACTTGTCATAAGTTCATGGACAAAACCTCTTATAAATGTAGACACCATACTCCTATATCTTTCATATTTATCTCCCACTTTTTTTTTTAGCATGTTCTCAATAAAATTAAATGTATGTTACTCAATAGTGACCACATGATTATTTCATCCATTTCCCACCACACAAAAGATACATTCATACTCTCACATCCACCCTAATGGATTCCTCTAAAGAAGGAATTGGGTTTGGGTCTTTTGTGAAACACGCTGCTGATACACAGGTTTTCTGGATCCTAACAGTACTAATTCTTCTTAGTAAAGCCCTTAGAGAAGAAAGCAAACTATACCGGGATTGTTAAGACAGGGAGCTTATGGTAATTGTCATAAAGAGTTGTTCAGGTCCTCCTGTGTTCATCTTGCTCATTCTGAGATCTGCAGCGTTGAGGGAGGGATGTGGGAAAGGGAGGAAGTGATGAGCTAAGTGACATAAACATACTCTTGCATTCTTACCTAGCTCTTCAACAACCAGCGTTGTTCCATTTCCATGTACTTTTTTACAGAAAGGTATTTCAATAACTATCTCACAGTAGTAAAACCCAGTGTCATTTGCACTGGCAGCTTTAATCACTAGGACATCCTTGATCTCATGGGTGACGTTGCCTACATAGATAAGATTTGATGATACAGTTCTGGTGATGTTCTCTTTATTAACAAGATACCAGCTGATTCTGTATCTCTTAATTGACTTTTTCCAAATACAGGCTATTTCAGTGGAGTCTCCAATAGACAGGTGCATTTCCGTTGGTGTTTGGGTGACTATTACATTACTGAGATCTGTAGCTACTGGGAGAAATACATATAGATTTAAAGAGAAAGAGGCAATTAGATCATATAACACCTCTAATATCTACAATGATACTATTTTAAATAATGCTAATACCGTAAAATCATGATTTAATGTAACTTAATTTTTATGACTAGTTACTACCCACTTCTTGAATATAGACACACTGTGGCTGAAGTAAACTTTTAGTCATGTGTTACATCACTCCATCACTGGTGCATAACATGTGAAGTTTTTCTTCGTACTTGTCAATATACTTATTTTTTATTTTAAATAAGTGGCTTTTTTAGAAGAGATGTTGAGTTTGAAGCACATTAAACACTTCATTTTTATCTGCCAGATAAAGAATGACCAAAAGGAGTTATTCAGAATGATTCATCTATAATGAAAAAGACTTGTCAAAAAGAAAGAAAAACTCACTGGAAATTTTTGTCCCCATGTAGGAGTTCTTTTCCTGCCCTGCTTCTGCTTAGTGACAAAAAGTACAGCATTTTCGTCTTGGGTTCTGTTATTTTGTTTGAAATTTCCTTTTAAGTTGTTGCTGAAAAAGTTATACCTAGAGCATGACATTCACCTCCTTATTTTGTTACATATTCCACTCACACCACAGTTATTTCATCAGGTTTTCGTTCGGCTTTAAGCTAAGGCTGACTCGGATGACATCGGAGAACATCACACTTTTTACTCTTTCGTGCTTTCAATCACTTCACCACTTACTGCCCACCTACTAGCTTGTCTCCATGAAGTGCAGTACAACAGTGTACAAATTATTTTCTTCCAAAGTGAAATCGGTGTGTGGACATCCGATAATGTTTTTCTTCAATTTCAATGATTTGGTTGCTCATCACAGAAATGCCAATCCTATACAAATCTATCCCTAGACTGCTGAGAATATGGATTTAATTTGCTGTGTGAATAATTATCATCACTGTTCTTCTAGCGTGTAAACTGTTAAAGTGAGGAACTACTCAAAAGGAGTGTAAACTGTGTAATTTTCTTCCAATTCTTATCCTGCAACTCAGACTCTTTTTACACCAATATATAAGAAATGCGATGACTTGGCCTTTAACGGGTCCTAATGTGGAATCTGATTAAGTTTTATTAGAATTACATAAATTATGTTTTACCTTCCTTAGCTTCTTAGCCATCATACCTAATGGCACCTCTACTTTTTCCCGCACAATGTAGCGCTCAACAGCACCTCCATTTCAGTGAGCCCAGCATTCACAGCTGCTCTGTGAATTACCCAGACTCTTGCTGGATACATACAGGAGGAACATCAGCAGCAGAGGCTCACAAAACCAGCCTGAAATTCTACCAGGAGCTTTATTATTATAACATTATGCTAGAAGCCAAATGCTTTGCACTTCCTATTGAGGATACTTCTAAGTAAGAACACAGCATATTTATTGCTGTCAATTTGTGCAAACAGCTCTAACTTTGCATTAAGACGTAGACTAAAACAGAGTATCTGCCTACATTAAAAGCAGAGAACATTACAGAGGTAATAAACAGCTGAACAATAAGGGAAAGAACTGATGCAGAGAGCAAACAACAACTTGGAAGCTGTTCGAAGAACTGATCGCTCGTGTCATTTCTGCTCACTTGTTTTGTCATTTAAAATAAGTTTAAAATACATTTTAAATGTTTAAAATTTGTTCCTCTACATGTTTTCCACAACAATCTCTTGGTAAAAATGCCTTTTGATCCTCCACACGCTTTAATTTTGATTTCTGGATTACAATAACGCGCTTCACTTTTGTCTCACGTACACACAAGTACGTTGACACGCTTTGGGCTGGATTTAAAATAAATAAAAATCTCAAGAACTACAGGTTGCTAATGATAAAAGAAGCAAAGCCATAAGCAGTACTTACCAAAGCAGCCAACACACATTGCCAAAAGGAGTTTCAGTGAAGTGGCAACCATCATGCAGTTATTAGCACTCATATCAGGGTGTCTTTGCTGAAGGTGAACTAAGCAACAAATGAAAGCACATCAGAGCCACAGCCCAACTTCCTCTTCCCTCACGTGGTGGCGATGACATGAAATGCAAGTACAGCCCAGTGTTTCTCTATGCTCTTTTTGACACTACAGTTGTAGCTGTCTCTGCTTCAGAGCCCAGTTATGCCTTCTGAAATGACAATGTTTCTTCTCAGAACTTCCACCAGTTGCCTTTCCTCACGAGCAGACAGGCCTCCCTTCTGCTAAGTCACAAAGGGCTGCTTTCCAACAGCTGCAGCACTCACTTCAAAATTTACCACTTCCACAATCTTACATTTGGGAGCATTTTGTGAAGGTGAGGTTTCTCACTTCCTAAGGCTGTCAATAGTCTTTTCCATCCAAACTGAGTAATTTTGCCCGAGCCTAAAAGGCTATGCTCATACATAGGTTACACTGATACCAAGCACTACTCCTACATTTCTTTATCATGCATTTGCTTGAGGAAGATTATGAGCACGGGTTGTACAAAGTGAGCTACGGTATGTCATCGAGTTAATGGCTGTCTTGATGAAACTCATCTCCATCCAATTATTAAAAAAATCATCTGAAACACAGACAACTGCACTGATTTCTGGCTCCAGCCCAGAATCACTTAGATTGCCTGGTAGAGACGGAGAAGGTAAAACGCATCAGCCTTATTCCCTTGACCGAAGATCTTTCAAATGCAAAAGTAGCAGGCCACACAAAATCGTTCCACAAATATGCTTAGTCGTATTACATCAAAAATCACAGTGACAGAAGTTAAAAATAAAAAAGAAATTAAAAATCGAATAGAACATGAATTAGTTAATTTAGAAGTCTTAATATGAGCCTGCCTTATCCAGAAAATATTCTAGTGCCAACCTCTGGTTGGCAGCAGCACCATGCATGTGTCCAGAACAGCTGAGCTGCAATTTGTAATGAAGACACATCCACATTTAGAGCCTAGAGCACTGTTCTCATCTGTCAGCAACAAAACCGTGATGCATCAGTGTGCCTGCTTCTCAGCATCTGCCTTATCAGGGTTGATTCTGGTGTCACTCGCATTGCCAGGTTAAACACAAAATATACCCCAACACAAGAGCAAAGATAAATAAGTTCCTAAGATGGTAAATTCTAGGACTGCTGTAGGCTGTCCTTATCTCTGATGGCACCCAGCTGGCTAGAGCTGGTGAGAGCATTACAAATATCTTTAAACTGAAGTGAAGGAAGAGAAATTAAATACTTACAAATATTCTATTAGCTATACTAGTACTGAAATTCATGTTATCTTTGGTACAGAATAAATGAAATATGTATGCACAGACCCAAGAGAGAAATTAGCTTATTTTGCATTTAAATATGTGTATTTGTGCACTTCGTGCTCAGGTGTGCAGCTGACAGTTCCATATGTAGAGGCTGGGTGAAACTTTTCCAATAGTGTTGATAGCAGCTTACATTCACTCTGAAAGATGCTCTGGTTCTGATCCAAAACATCCACTATCAGAGATGAAATGAATTGGCATAGAAAAATGGTTAGAAAAAAAGGTTTATTTTTAGCCCACGTTACTTCATTGTAGCAGTTCACAGCATAACCCCACAAACTCATTGTGGCATTATTGAGTGGGTGGAAAAAATACAGCGAGTATTTCTCAAGCCAGCTTGTATCACACAGAACAGCTATGTGGGTCAGAATGCATCAGCAACAGAGAGATTCTTTTCAGTTTTCTCACTTCGTCTACAATTAACATCACCACATTTGGACTCTGCACACTCCAAAGACTCACGAGTCTTCCTCGCCTCCAGCAAACACCAGGTAGAAAGCATGCTGCCACTTGGGCTCTCACCTGGCTCTGTGTTACCAGGTCTGTTACATCTCATCACCACCAGAGGAGCTTTACTTGCTTTCTATGATACACCCATGCTATTAATTTTGTCCAGCTTTGACCCAAGCAAAAAGCTGCAAACTTGGTTTGAGTCTCCATCACAGTCTCCAGGACTTTTCTCAAAACATTTATTAGCATAGAAATAAACCCCACTCGATTTGTTTTCCAGCAGTGAACAATAAATTACATCCAAGCAGAAAAACAGCGCCGTACCACAACAAATAGGCCAGCTGTGCCTACCACAATTCATTTTCAAATAAATATGAGTGCAAGTCATACTTTTACCCACTTTAGTGATTAAGATAGCGATCTGCAGTATTTCCCCTTAAAAAAAAAAGAGTAATTATTGCACAATGAAAAGAAATCAACCATGGTAGTGGTATCATGCATTCACCAAAAGCACCTTCTCAAACTAGGTGAATGCTAACATGAAAGAGGAACTATTTTCTTTAGCTTTAGTTTAGGTTTGCATCTTGGCGTGATGTAAAACAAGGGTCGTGAATGGACATTTCCTCGAAAAAAATAACAAGAATGTTTCTATCATGATGATAAATAACCAATATGTACTTACCAGCACTGCAGATGTAACCACAAGTATTTGAGGTAGAACGGGGCAATGGGAAGAACAGGGCCATTTAACAAACCCAACCTTGTGCTGGCAAGTAGCTGTGACCAACATGAAAGATGTTCAGATTTTGAGCTTTGAACTTCTCATATAGGTTTCACACCCTCTCTTTGTGCGCTCCCTTTTCTCAACACACTCCACAAAGCTCTTCCACTCTGCAACAGTTGCTCACCTATTTCCAACCAAAACTAAAAGCAAAGATTGCTTACCATGGCACAAATGTGCTATTTGTGCACAGGACTTTTTCCTCTGCTTACATTATACTCACTCTCTTTTCCTTTATGTGCACTATCTGATGTATAGTTTGAAGTGATGTTTGAGTACAGAATGCCC
The DNA here is from genome assembly GCA_016647715.1 of Pavo muticus. Taxonomy (NCBI): domain Eukaryota; kingdom Metazoa; phylum Chordata; class Aves; order Galliformes; family Phasianidae; genus Pavo; species Pavo muticus. The sequence continues at coordinate 672,014 of JACDJE010000152.1, forward strand.
CGATCTCTACTAAGTCATTATGTACCAGTGCAAATCTCCCCTCACCATCTTGATTCATGTGAAAAAAAATGATAACTAAGTGATGGCCCCTCTACAGAGATTGGAATGCCTGCAGGCTTCCATTTGGTTGGGCTGACATTCATCAGGAAAATAACAAAATATGCAGTGACATCTCCTAGCAGAAATGTCACACTATTACAGACCACCTTTTCTTGGATGCCTTTGGTGGAGTACAAGCTTCTTCTCTGATAAACTATTCCTGAATGGCCGACCATTCTAAAGTAGCTCCAGGTATTCTAGAGTCATCCCATGCCTGATCCCCCTTGCTCCTTTTAACCAGAAAGTCAGTAGAAAATAAAGTTAACAAACAAACAAAAAAACCCCTATCACCACCACCAAAAAACCCCAAACAACAGATACATCAGATGGTAATGAGGTCTTTCTGTTTATAGTCTTCTGCAGAGAGGTTTTCATAGGATTTGTTCTCACTTATCCTGCAAGAATCAGATCAACCCAGCACATGGGAGAGCAGTGCCCAGAATTAACAGCTGTAGGACCCAATACAGCGTGCCTACTTCTTGGGCAAGATTTGCCTTGCTCACCGAGAATACAGTTCAATTTTATAATCTAGCAGCATGCCTTGTTGTTATTAGCATGTGTGCCAGACAACACAACCAGTTCAGCCACAAAAACAAAGTGAAATCATACCACTGTGTAACCTACACAATAAGCCCATGATGACACACAGAACCTCCAAGCAGAGGTTGAAAAAAGATAACTAAAGTGACTCAGTTGAACACATTTTGCTTTCTGAAAACACACAAAATAAAATGAAAATAGCTGCCATCATCCTTTACTGCAACCTGGTTACAGCGCTATATGCTTTCCCTATGGGTTAATGCTGCATGAAAACAGCTTCCACTGCAGCAGGGCAGGTCAGATTGGCGTATGCCAAGTGTTTATAGCCAAGTGTGAAAAATAACAACTATGTAACAACAGTTGTCCACCTAGTAAAAAGCAGCAGTCCCTGTGGTGATTTTAAGGTGATGCAGTCAGTCAGTATATACAGGCTGTCTTCACAGAGAAACCGACCACCAGTGCAGCTCTTCCAGCACAGCTATTTTGCAACAGTCCTTTCCACTGTTTCTTTTGTTCCAGAACAGCATCTCTGCATGGGGGGAAATTATTGGTGAAAAGCCTAACTACATCAGAACAACTATCACAGCAAAATGTATTTTCTTAGATGAATCTAGATCTGAAATTATTGATTTTAAACCCACCTATATTTCCCTTTAAATCCCAGGTGTTTCAAGTTCTGCTGGCCAGAAATAGTTTTGTACATTGTAGTACACAGCACAATTCATCATTACCACTGCAGTAAGTGTTCAACTTGATTCTCATCTCAGCCACGTGCATTTTCACGGTGAATAGGTAAATTAAGGGCATGTGAACAGAATGAGATTCTACAGTTTCAGCTAAGAAAAAAACAGAAAAATGCAACGTTTCTTTTGAACACAAACACATACCAGCTATTAGGAAAGCTGGTCACCGTCTGTTTACTTTAGCTGCTGCTCAATCAGATCTGCTTAGAACTTGCACTTACTGTCAGTTTCTAAACACTGTCTTTCATAACTAACTAGAACAGAAGACTAATGGGATAGTGTGAAGCAAATCTAGTCAACTCCAAATCTTAAGAGAGACCATTTTAATGAACCCGCTGCACAGAAATACCAACACCGCATTCAACTCGAGTCCACAGTAAAGCAGAAAATTTGTGGTTGTTGCCTGAAAGACAAAGTAGCTCAAAGACATGAAAGGCATATAGAAACAGAATGGATTTGAGCAAATTATTATTCTGTGACTGAGAAGCCATCACTAACAATAAAAACCCAGAGAAAGGACTCTTGAAACAACCACAGTAAGAAAGACAATTCAAGACTAGAGGACTTTGTCAGCATTCCCAAACGAAATATCATAAAAGCAATCACTTTAAAACCATCCACAGCAAACATGAAATTGTTCAAACACTTGCACTGCCACACTAAGGCCATTTTTGCATTTTCAAATTGAACAAATTTCAGAAAAAAATAGATTGTAAGTAATTAATAAAAATATACACAGATCAACAGTTTAATTAAATTTAGAATTTATTCCAAAATGACATTCTTTTCATTGACAGCAGTAGAATATCTTTCAAGACCATCATTTATATTTTCAAACAAAAATGGAAAGCAGTTACATATTCAGTCCTGAAACAAAGTCAGACTTCATTGATCTTGAAAATACACAAAGAAAGTCCTTATTTCCTTTGGGTGAACAGTTACAGTAAAGTCGTCTGAGATCTTTGTACTATTGGAGAATCCTGTAAGACATGACACAGAAACACAGGTAACTTATTCAAGAAGGAGCTTTATTTAAATGTACGTATTATTCTATCTCAACAGATGAATTTGTCCACTCCTTAAAAGCTAGTGTTTCAGCAGGTTCTATTCTTTTAAAGCTATAGGTAGCATGGGACTTACGGTGCACTCTCATTCTTAATATTAAGATATACAACAATCTATCTACTTTTCATATACTGACTCATACCAGAAAATGTGGGTGACTTCCCAGTCATGCATTTTAGTTCGTCATGAGTAAAAAACAAGCAAGTTCCTCGTTGCAGGTCAAGCAGAGCTTGAAACTCACAGCTTGCCCAGGCCAAGATATCTGCAAGCATTTTACAAGGCACATAATATGGTTGTGAGAGTAAGGACAATGTCCAAGCAACTAACTGGAATGGGAAATGAAATGAGGTCACCTACAGCACTTGAGTGCAAGCCCTAACTGGAATCCTATCCACACAGACCTTTAAGCTGATTACAGTGGGGGATTTTTAACTCCAGCTGTCTGTTTTTCTAGAGCACAAGGTTAAGCTCAGATTAACACAACTCATTACCATATAACAAAATTCATGAAGTGTGACTTCATAGAGTAGCCACTTGAATCAGGACAAAGATGGAAACCTGAAATCTTTTTTGAGTTTAACAAGTGTGGGTAAAATAAGCCATAAAAGAAATACTGCGATCTAGTTCTTGCTGGGAATCTTTGCTAATTCCTACTGCTTGCAGACTGTGCTGGATACTAGGTATGTGATATGGATGAACAATACTTTTTTCATCTTGCAAATACAGAAATATTTTTAATCAGAGAACTCACAGAGCTTCAACAGTCAACAGGAATAAAGACACCAACAGCCTCCTTCCACCTACCTTTGCTTCGATTTTGCGAGGTCTTCCACTTCCACCGCTTCAGAGTGTTTACATCCCAGGTGCCTGTGAGTGATCGCTCTTCCACTAACTTCACTGACCCCAATTCTTTCAGCAAACACTGCGAGTAAAGAGTCAGAATTTATTGAGACTAGCTTAACAACCACTGATCTAATACATAGATAGACCAGAGTAGAACTTTATCTAAAGCACCGACCTGCTAAGCAGAGCAGTAGAGACGTATATCTGTGAGGTCATGCAACACAAGGACAACTACAGACTCACCTGAACTAAGAAGTGGAGGTGCCGAGAGCTTCCTCTATATTGTACCAGAGTTCTAAGCCTACTAATCTTGCCATTCAAGAACTGAAACTCTTACTGAACTTTTAAGAAGAAAACAGAAAGCCTTATCCCTTGTTCTACTTGTTATTGTCATATTGCCTGCATACTGTGCCTATGACAACTTTATCTGAAGTAATAGCTTTTGTGGTACAAGACTGAACATAAGACCTGGATTCCTCTGAGGCTAAAGTTAAAGTAGCATTTTCATTTCCACCTTTTGTGGCGTCTGTATCACATGGGACATCTCATTCCAGAACCGGTTCTCCTTGGAAGAAAAGTACCTTGAGTGGTGTTCTATCCACAAAGATTAGATTTACCTTCAAATTCACCATCACAGGCTGAGACAGCACTGGATCCTCTCCAACTTCATACAGGTGCCTAATTCTTAGCAGGACACGACTGAAGTCCGCATCACCTTGCTTCTTTTTACCTTTAAGAAAAAACAACGTGAAACGGTTGCTTGCTTATAAAATAAAACCTTTTTTTTTTTTTGGTTCAGTTTTTATTTTGGTTTTAATTTTTTGTGCTTTACAATTACATTATTTGAACTTATGTTCCATTTTTGAAGATTAGCCAGAGTGCTAAGAGCAAGAAGTACCCAGTTCCCACTGTTAACAGGACATGACACTAACTCATACATAGACATTTTACTATTTGAGTAGAGCAATTGTTAACTGCCAAGAAAATTAACTGTCTTGATAGAGGGATTTAACAAATAAATGCACTATTTACAGAACACAGAAAAATAGAAAGACAGTTTTTTGGAGCATAACTTTCAGACACCCTTTTGAAAGCACCTACCCATGCGAATGGTGCGGACCTGATCTGCATGATTAGAGCTGTATCTCCACCCTGGAATGCTCAGAGTCTGGAGATGAAGATTAGGTGGAACAGTTACAGAAAAACTGTGGGCTGATCTCTGCTGAAGTTGCCCGGGTAGCTCTGGTTTATCTCCTCCTTGCAGAAGGAAACAAAGTGGACATCAAACATCCATCACGCATACATAAGCCTGGCTAGAGTACCATAAAGAGATTTTTTTGTTTTCTGCCAGGGCAGATCTAAAGCAGATGCTATGCTTTCTCCTCTGAGATCTTCTGAGATACAAAGCAGAAGGAATTTATGTGCTGGAGAAGCGTATTAAAGCTTCCAATAAAGCAGATTTCACTGCAGTCTGATGCTACTATTCCACTACCAGGCTTCAGTTTTAGTTAATAAGTCAAATATTTTTAAAAGAATGACTCAGAAAAAGGTCACTAAAGACTCAGCATCCATGAAGCTGATGTATGGTACGCTAGCTACTTTGCAGTAATTCCCTGTGTGGACATTTTGTTCTCATTACATGCTCTAGAATTTTTTCTCCTCTAAAAGCAGAGATAATTACATAACAAGAGAAACATTCTTGGAAATACTTGGAAAACATCCATATCTGAAATTAATGCAAAGTAATTAACAGTCTCTAAAGCTGCCTTCAAACTCACTGTATACTAACTTCACCACACAGGAGGCTTAAAGTCTGCATTTACAAACTTAATAGTGTAAGTCAAAGCAAAACAGATATACTATTCAGATGCTGAAGATAGCACAGAAGATAGAAAAAGTTACCTGAAAATGTTCCAAACATTACAACTGGCCTGTGTTGTAATGCTAGGCCACTTGTCCGATACAAAACACTGGTGGCAGACTTTGTTCCTAAAATAAGCCAAAACACGGGACGAACAACTGAAGAGTCATTCAAAGTAAGATTATTATTTAGGTCCCACTGAAGATTGTTCCATAGTCTCCTGTGAAGCATCACCTGTGTTGAGAAGAAGAGTCACAAAAGTAACCAGCCACAAAGCTATCCTCTCCTAATAAAAAAAAACAAAACCCACACAACTGCATTTGTTACCTCCACTTGTCCATTCCCTTGACTTGAGACACCATGAGCCCTTTCTGCAAGCAGCACCAGCCTCGTGGTATCATCTTCAATGTAGGCAATCTGGACCATAGGATAATAGTTCTGAAAATGCAAAGTAATTCATGCTGTATTAATAGTAATCTAGATAAAAGTGATGGAGAATGAAGATAAAACATCATCTAGTTTGGATTATGCCTTGACACCTACCCGCGCTGCTGTATTATTCACATACGCCTTGAATGGTCTCTTCTGAATCTGAAATCCGTTGTCATCAGTGTAGAGCAGCTGCCCAGTGTTCAAATTTGTGCTTGTTCTTAGAACTGCCTCACGATTTACTTCCAACGGTCCAATACTGTATTCTTGCTCTATCCTTTGACAAAGCAACTTCCCATCATAGCCTTCTGGTACTGAATACATCCTTGTAAACACTGCATGTGTATAATACTGAGCAGTAACATTGCTATAAAAATAAGAAGGATTATTAATTATTATATACAACTGCATTATAAAGCAGACTACTAAGGTAACTCTGAACAATCTTCGCCTCCCTCCCCCGATACGACTTATCTAAAAGGAAGTGCTTCCTCAGCATTATGCTTAGCAGATGCATGTTAGTTCTCGTCTGAAACCTTCAGCGTACAAGAACTCCACTGTGTGGAGGAGGAGCTGCACAGAATGACTCACATCAACAGAGGACTACACATGCAAGTGAAGTGAAGATGTAATGGAGCTGCACCTGAAGAAGTATTGTCGTATCTCTGTCACTAAGTTTCCAGAGACCACTTCCAATCCAACTGCTTGTGATACTGGAACAGCAGAAGCATTAGGGGCAAATAAGTAGTTGTCTGAAATGGGTCCTTTTGTAACATCTCCATTCACGTGGTACTCAAGGAACTCCTGGGTCACCTGGACAGTCTGGTTAGTCTCCCTGTGAACCAGAGAGGGAAAAACAAAAACTGTATTACCTACAAACACATTTTGTTCATAACAGATGCAAAGCTGGAATGAGGTTGTGAAAATAAGAATCTATCTTCTCAAACTGAGGAACTCGTTTGACAAGACTTAGGAAATGAAGACAACAGAGAATTAAAGCACACCCTGTTAAGACATCTGTCAGTGTATAAATAAAAGGATTTTCACGCATTTTATACTTCTGTAAAAGAGGAGCAGTACAGGAACAGTACTTTAGGTTGTGTTTTGAAGTACAAGTGAGAGCTGCTACAGGATCAAAAGCTAGCTGATGCACAAAAATGAGGAACACTTCAACCTAATAATGAATAATCAGATAAATTAATCTGATGTTGTAGCTAAGAAAACCACTGTGACAAAGGTTTCCATATTTAACAATGGTAACAAGAATATAGCGGCAACAGGGTAACAAAATTCACGCCTGCTCAGCATACTTCATCTCCTCCTTATGGTTAAGATACTTAGGAACCCATTTCACACTCTCTGCAAAGTCACATGAAGATAATTTAAGATGCTATCTTAATCCTGATCAGGCAAAAAGCACAGCTCCACTAAAACCTCAAGGAATTGGGCCGATTCACATCAGCCAAGACAGACAAGCTGCAAACCTCACATTGATCTCGATTGTTCTTTCATTTAATTTGCTTAACTCAATTTGCCTAATCCATTTGCCTAAATGTTTACTTTCAAAATGTTCTGTCGTTTCCTGTCATAGAAAAGATGACTTCCAAATACTACCTACTAGTAAGCCCTTACTTTATCTTTCAAAGCTCTAAGAGTAGCCATAGCATACATGCTTACGTCTTTTTAATATACACATTCACACCTCTCTTCAGCTCAAAAGTACAATGAGATTCTTCTGATATATTAATATTGTGATCTGTCATGTTCTCTTATTACTGGTTGCATGGTTAAACAGGGCAACAACATTACAGAAATAGCACGAAATTACATCCAACATAGAGTCCTCCAGTCCACACAAAATATCGACATGTGAATGGCAGAGAAAAATAAATAATTATGAAGAAAATTTAGTTAGGTCTCAGAATTAAGGCACACAATATAGCACTTGGACTTACTTTTACAAAATGATTTTACAGAATCTGAAACACAAAAAGAAAGCAATCTCACCTGTTCGTAATGCTGTGCATTAGATTAGTGTTTTGGTCAAACACGATCTCGTAGCAGTTGCTGGCCACAGGAAGCAGTTTTTGACTTTGCTGAACTGAATGCATCATATCTTTTCGCTTGTATTTAATTGATCTTCCAATAAATGCAGACTGCTTATCATTTGAGGGCTTAACATTGTATTTTTTGTAAGTCAGACCACTTACTTCAACTAGAATATACAGATCATAGATAGAATGGGACTCAGCTGAACTTTGAATCTGTAAGTTAACATATACAACATTGCTCCATTACAGAAAATGAATTAGCAAGGCAACTGTCCTCATGTGTTGTAAGCTCTAAACTACAAAAATTAACTAATACTATAAAAATATATTTCTATACATGCTAGTCTTATGCTTCTTAATTATAATGCAGATCCATAATGCTTTTAATTAGGAGTTCAGTGACCTCAGATTAAGCCTAGCCATGCTAGCAAAGGGAAGAAGGTTGCTAAGCACTTTGCAAAGTTGTATCATATTCTGCTGTGAAGACAGCATTAAAGATCTTGACTTAATATCACATAGCAAAAGGTAATGAGCAGAAATAATCATAACTAAAACTAATCAGTTAAATGACAGAAGAAGCTGAAACATAAAGGATTAGTGTGAATATGAGAAAATGGGTGGCAAGAGGAAGAAGCACCCAGGTATACCCTCACCTTAAGCAAGGGACAAGGAGAAGAAGTGAAATCTTGTGGCATATTTTTGTGCAAAGAGAACACCAGTGTTATTAAGTACCAAAATATCTTAATTTTTTTTTAAATCATCATTCAATTAGATATATTCTTCCCATTAATGTTATATAATTTATTATTACTTCCTATTTGGAGAAAGAAAATGAATTACATAAATACTGTACAGATTACATAGTCAGAGAGCTTAATTACCATTAAACAGAAATTAAAGCAAGCTGTCTAAACCTTCACACTTTGGACTGGCACACATTCACTTACTCATACTGCAGACCTCCTATCTTTGGTACCAAAAGGGCCTAATCCTATTTTCTCCCTTTACTGTGCAACTCATGCACATGGTACCAAAGGCAGCAGAGTTTTTGCCAACCCCCACTTCCTCTCAACCATATACTTAGATCAAGGCTCTGAGATAAAGATTTCTCTCTTGAGGGGAAGGAACGTGCAATATAAATGTACACTGAAATGATCCTGAACTAACTGCACATTACTTATAAATGTAAGTCCTGTGGGTCTTTTCCAACCTTAGTGATTCTATGATTCTAAATGGATTTCATTTTGCTTTAAGTGACTATCCATGTGCACATGGGGGTAGCTTCTAGCAAAAAAAGACTAGAGAACAACTCTGGGACAGAGAACTTTCAAGTAAAAAACAACAGCTTGAACCCGAGGGATTCTATATCCTGAAGTAAAAGCTTTAAAAACATTTCAGTCTCCCACTTTTATCTTACAAAGCTAAAATAATTCAGAGAAGACGATTTCTGGGAGGTAAGGGGTTGACAGGTAAGCATGACCGTGCACTAACCCAAGAGACTAATGGCTTCCTGATCAAGGCAATAAGACCTCATGCCATCATCATGTATATATGCCAAAACCCCAGACATCTGTTGTGTGTCGCTACCCGACTACAGCATGCCTGGATGCATAGCGGCAGTAATGAGTCACAGGTACATTGATAAGAGGAACTCTGTCCACCAGGCAAAAGCTGCTGAGTTATACGGCATCCTGGGGACAGAGGGGAGCATCAGGAAGCATGTCAAGCCTCTTCAGCCTTTCCGTGCAGGAGGCATTCCTATAGGTCTTTCAAGCCACTGCTTGATGCACTCTACAAAGCGGACTATCCTGTGAAAGGCTGGTGCTAGCTTTCATTCAAGGTCATCATCTTTCCTCCTGGGAAACAGCTGGTCTTGTTATGGAGCTTGACTACAACACAGAATGAGCTGGATTTCCTTGGCAGCTGCTTGTCCCTCATTCCCTTTGGGCTTGTAACTAAGATCCTACTTTTCTAAAATCTCTCTTCCTCTCCAAGGCAATGTGTCAATTGTACAAACAGGACCATCAATTGGGGAGGGCAACGTTTATGCCCATAAGGCTTTATTGGAAACAATGGTGTTTGATTATTTTTTAAAACAACATAGAAGCTAGGATAAAACCTGCCAGGTGGCACACAGCAGACATGCAAAGGACAAACCAAACACACAAGAAGAATAGAAAGGCTTTTGGACATTAAAGCTAAAAAAATTTCTAATTGAGAGAACAGGCAAGGAAAACAAAAAGAACAACAAAAAAAAATCACTTAAAGGAGAACTAGGCAAATCCCAACTTGAAGTAATCCTTGGTCTCCCTGTACTGTACTATATTACCATGTAGGATCAAGTGAGAACTGGCAAATGAAAGAAAAGCAACAGAAAGAAACAACTTTGCAGTACCTGTGCTGGTACAGAATGTCCCAGTTCATCATAAACACTCATTGATGAGATGTTGACAGGGACCGTGACAATCGTAGTGATGTTCCAGGCCAGGGGATTATAGACAACAACATAATGGTCAATATTTGTAGTAGCTTTGGTAGACAAACAAACAAGAACAATCAGTCACTACGATTTTTAAAATCGTGACATTGAAAAGTAGTTAAGAGGTCTGTCTAGGTACAACTACATTACAAAATTTTAACATAAAGACCTGCAGTAAAACTTCATGATTGAAAGTAGTAGTACATTTCACAGTACTTTATAAAAACCCCTTCTGCTGTATTTTTCCTATTATTTACCCAATAAAAAGAGACCCTGTATTCAGCCAGTGGCACCTGAGTTGAATGTAAATGCATTTAGCAAAAATAAGCAGCTTACCACAACTCACTGTCATGCAGAATTAACTTTATGAGAGTTATACAGAAGATCAAATGAGAAGCCTAATCTAAAAACAGCCCTGTAAAAAACCAAATCAGTCTACTGTGCAGCCCACGGCACTGCTTATATTTGACAGTTTAAAAAGTTTCCAAAGTCAAGACAAAAAGCAATGCAGTCTTTAGAACAGCGTCCTTAAAACTGTTCTACATTTTTATACTAGCTGGCAGTACATCATAGCAAGAACTTTTCTTAGCTGTGACTATGATTCTTACTGCATAGGATTATGTTGTGTAGCAGGCTTAGTTTAGTAATTATACCACCTCTTCCTCCTCTCTCTTATACGGCTGAGGTCTGAACTTAGGAGCCAGCTTTGACATTTACACTGGGTCAGAGCTCTGCCTAACAGCTAAGAAGTCCTGTTCTTAGCTGTTCTTAGGTGCCTGAGGTCTGAGAGCTCATTAATTAGTTCAGGCTTAGCACATCTTATACAGCAAACATGATTTTCCAGTGGTGGTTGACAAAATTTACGTGGTAAATATATTGACTCTCTCTGAAGGAAACACGATAACTTTCATAAGATAGGCAAGAAATTGGAAAAGCTGTCTTAAAAATTACCTGGTTTCCCCAAGTCTTTATTGTAAATATAATAGACCTCTTCACTCTTCTTAGCATTGTTCATATCAAAGATTATGGAAGCCATTAGCTTCTTAACGTTGAACATTCCATACATCAAGTTATCCATGTACATGTTTGTCACTTTGGGAGACTCTGTGCCTGTTATGCCATCATGGTGCTGGACCTTACATTTAAGAGTAGTTTAAAAGATCACAATGCAATGCAAATAAATGACATCTTCAGAACTTTATTAAAAAAAAAATTCAATAACCCTCAGACATGTCATTTAAAATAATAAGGTATTACAGCTATAGTCACAAATTTGCATTTTGCCTGCTCCAAATTGCTATATATAGAGGAAAATGGTCAAAGAAAAGATACACACAGATGTCTAAATACTAAAAAAAATTAAAGTGTAGAGGGACATTTCTGAAGCTACGTATTAGAAGAAAAAAAACCCACAAAAAAATCAAGAATACCATAGCAAGACATGTTTTTCATTTGCTACCAAGTTCTGTTCAATAACTTAGTTGACAAAATATTTATGACCAGCAAAAGCACTAAAGTCTATAAATGCTTAATGGCATGAAGCCCATTGCTTAGTTGCTTAGCTTTGATGGAACAAATCTTTCCTCTCCCAGCTTGCACAAGTAGAGATTATCACAGAACTCTGAGTTTGTTCAGGTTTTTACAGGTTATAACTAAATAATATAACTGAGAAAAGGACTTCCACGTGTTTAAAATTTGGAAGTAACCACACAATGAATGTATGGCTAAGGGACTGAAGTCTTGTTTCAAGACAGTTATTTGTCATATATATATATATATATTTTTACACTTAAGACTTGCTACAAGGGAAAATTACTGCTAAAACTATACATGTGACATGGAGACACTATAAATGAAGTGTTTCCTTTATGCAATAAATATTTTTACTAAAAATTAAAAAAAATATATACAACAGTCTTTACCTCTGAAACTGCCCATCTAAGGCTCTGAAGCTGCTTTAGGGCTCCATGTTTGCAGATAGAACCTGCTGGGTGTTTCCGGACATACTGAGTGAAAAAGGACTCCCCAGCATAAAGCAGTGAACTTGCTCTCCTTGCAACTCCTTTTAACATGCTCCGAGAAGTATAAAATCCAGTCCAGGCTTGAAATGGCTCTGTTAAAAGTTGAAGAGATCCAACGAAGGCCAAAATGCTGCTTCAGTTACTCCTCATTTGCTATTTATTAGACTACTACTATACATCTTCTCACATGAAAACTGCTGTGTATTACACACCATACATCAAATGGAATAGTTATAAACCCTATAAAGAAAGAGCTATAAATATGCCCTTTGGATAAGTACAGTCCTTTGTACAAGTCTAGGAATGCAATTAATGATACAGAGCTCTTGCCTACTGCATTAACCTGCGTTAAAAAGCTTTTTCATGGACCTGCACAAAACACTGTAGAAGTTTCCATAAAGGACATTATATTTATAAGTCAGATTATAATCTTTGGTTATTACCGTCTGTATTCTCCCCTATTAGTCAGATAACTTGATCTATTTTATATTTTAAATCCTCAAAACGGAGTAGAAACAGTGATGAGAAAACATGACCCCATACCACTTCAATACTTCAAACTACACCAAAATGTGCCCTCAAGTGGTTAGTGCAAAATGTTTCAATGGTTCCTTTGTGCTAATGTGTTTTAGTATCACAAACTAGGAAAACAAGTTACTTGTTTTAAAATTTCCAAATCTTTCCTTAGTTTTTTTTTTTTTTTTTTTTTTTTTTTAAACAGATAAACCACTGATGAATTAGTTTTCCATAGAGAAGCTGCAGACAGTGCTTCCTAAAGTCTGTATACAAATGTAACAATCTGCTAGCACTCTACAATTAAAAGCAACAATTAGAGAATGGGATCTTTAGGTCAAAAACTGTAGGACAAACTCTTTTTTCAACTGAAGAAATGCTGTGAATTCAACCAGACTTAATTCCTTTTCAATTTTCAGGGTTACAAGCAAGTTTCGCACATGCACAGCGGCAACAAATGTAGAATGGAAAAAGGAAATAATTTTCAGGGACTTAAAACTTGAGTTTCCAAGGCATATGTCAGAAGTGACACTGAGCCCAATAAGTGACTCACAATAAAATGACATAGAAAGAATGAGAGAGGATTAATCATCATGAAGAAAAACAGTACGTGGGAGAAAGTGCACTCAAATCTATACTGTAATTGCAAGGCACAGTAAGATGTTTAGGGAAGAGATTGCATCTACATGTGGGAACCCACATGGAGCATTAAGGGCGATGCTATTATGCAAGCTAGTGACAAGTGACTGCTGCCTGTAAATTACACCGAAAGATACAGGTAAGAGCTCAGATGTAAAAGGCTATTAGCAGTTAGAACGCACAATGTATTTATCAGCAAGTTATTAGATATGACATGATCCCTCAGGGGAAGTGAGTGAGTCAGGGATTGGTCCACGCAATGACTCACAGGAAGAAACAGTTATTTTTATTATTTAAAAGTTAAAAGACATGCTACAGATTATTAGATGTATAAGATATATTTGGGTCATACTAGTCCAAGATATAATCCACAGTGTCAAGAATGTGATGAAGAAGTTGTAGCTACAATTATATATAAAAGGTATTTCAATAATAATTTTGTCCAGACGATAAAAGAAACTAATGAGTTCTGAAACTGAGAAGTTACCTATTGTCTTCTCTCTACATTTGTTTGGGGTTTTTTTGGCCCTAATATGAAAAAAGATTAAAGATTAAATTTAGTGGGGAAAGGGATTAAAAGGATATTGAGTACAGCACACCTTCCTTAATAACTTCCCAATTCTACCTGAAAAGCACAGCAAGTAACAAGCAAGCAACAACTGCAATACTGCAATAAATTTGTGCCACATCAGACTACGAAACAGAATTACAGGGGATTTTTTCCTTTCTGAGGCCTCAC